>JAWPHD010004102.1:0-197319 GCA_037043455.1 Cyrtodaria siliqua
ATCACTAGTTGTCATAGTTGTAATACATGTATAAACTACTTAACTAGACCAAATCACTAGTTGTCATAGCAGTAATACATGTGTTAACTACTTAACTAGACCAAATCACTAGTCATAGCAGTAATAACATGTGTAAACTACTTCAATATATCAAATCACTAGTTGTCATAGTTGTAATACATGTATAAACTACTTAACTAGACCAAATCACTAGTTGTCATAGCAGTAATACATTTGTAAACTACTTAACTAGACCAAATCACTAGTTGTCATAGCAGTAATACATGAGTAAACTACTTAACTAGACCAAATCACTAGTCATAGCAGTAATACATGTGTAAACTACTTCAATATATCAAATCACTAGTTGTCATAGTTGTAATACATGTATAAACTACTTAACTAGACCAAATCACTAGTTGTCATAGCAGTAATACATGTGTTAACTACTTAACTAGACCAAATCACTAGTCATAGCAGTAATACATGTGTTAACTACTTAAATCTATCAAATCACTAGTTGTCATAGTTGTAATACATGTGTAAACTACTCAGCTAGACCAAATCACTAGTTGTCATAGCAGTAATACATTTGTTAACTACTTAACGAGACCAAATCACTAGTTGTCATAGCAGTAATACATGTGTAAACTACTTAACTAGACCAAATCACTAGTTGCATAGCAGTAATACATGTGTAAACTACTTAACTAGACCAAATCACTAGTTGTCATAGCAGTAATACATTTGTAAACTACTTAACTAGACCAAATCACTAGTTGTCATAGCAGTAATACATTTGTAAACTATATAACTTCTCTAGCATAGGGATGCCTTTATCTACTCTTTATTTAAGTATAGACACAAACGTGATGTAAAATCAACAGTTTGTTTTCTAACAAACAAATAAAACGCATTTCAGTGTTTTACTATTTTGTGGCAGCCACCTTAAACAAGGCGACCCTTTTGAAACAAAATTGAACCAGATATATAACTTGTTTCAATGTTATCAATGTGCCGAATTTGGTGTGATTACTATTATAACTTTTGTAGAAACCAGCTAATTATGGTTTTATTGATGTTTTACTATGTATTTGCATTTTTAAATGGCGGCCATTTTTCAAAATCTGACGCGAATCCATATCCAAAACAAGTTTGTAGAGTATTATCAAGCTATGTGTCAAGTTTGGTGCTTTTGTCATAAAATGCACAACTGTACCACTATATGTGACTAATCTGCCCCACTAGATCAGTGTTGAGTGGGTGAAACAATAATCCCATCTCGACACTCACAAATAGTTTGCACCTGCATTTTCCATTTCCTTTGATAAAGACCGACCGATCTATTTTCGATGTTTTTTTATCATTTCCCGGATCTTGTTTTCAACCCAGCTTGGTCTATCATTCCATTACATTTCTCTAAACTTCTATGTCACCCTTCTCGATAGTGTGAAGGGTAGATATACATTTGTAGATCGAAATACCGTATTACGCACGGAAATATAAAAATGTATCCTCCTCAAAGTAATCTAAGTACCACACAATAGAATAGTAATAATTACTTAATCTTTAATATTATAGATTTCATATTCATATAAACAGTTAATACATCTGTGTAATGTAACAATTGTGAAAGAATACAACTAAACTTAAAAATTGCAAAAAGACTGACAGTAACTTGTTCAATTACAGAACTTTAAAAAATGACCAAAATCTAAACATGGTACTTAAATTATTTTGAGGAGTATATGTTCCCCGATGAAAATGCCTTCGTATTGCAGATATACATCACTAGGTTAAATCATAGAACATATCTTGTAGACTCCATATAGTTTTTATCAATATTATGAAATAACTCAAAATTTAACATATTGATTATTTTATTTCAACAACTAAACGGGGTATGAAGTGGGAGCGGTTATGGCAAAAACGACCGATCTCTGGGAAAGGCTAAGTGGGAGCGGTTATGGCACAAACGACCGATCTCTGGGAAAGGCTAAGTGGGAGCGGTTATGGCACAAACGACCGATCTCTGGGAAAGGCTAAGTGGGAGCGGTTATGGCACAAACGACCGATCTCTGGGAAAGGCTAAGTGGGAGCGGTTATGGCACAAACGACCGATCTCTGTGAAAGGCTAAGTGGGAGCGGTTATGGCACCAACGACCAATCTCTGGGAAATGCTAAGTGGGAGCGGTTATGGCACCAACGACCGATCTCTGGGAAAGGCTAAGTGGGAGCGGTTATGGCACAAACGACCGATCTCTGGGAAAGGCTAAGTGGGCGCGGTTATGGCACAAACGACCGATCTCTGGGAAAGGCTAAGTGGGAGCGGTTATGGCACAAACGATCGATCTCTGGGAAAGACTAAGTGGTTGCGGTTATGGCACAAACGACCGATCTCTGTGAAAGGCTAAGTGGGAGCGGTTATGGCACCAACGACCGATCTCTGGGAAAGGCTTAGTGGGAGCGGTTATGGCACAAACGACCGATCTCTGGGAAAGGCTAAGTGGGAGCGGTTATGGCACAAACGACCGATCTCTGGGAAAGGCTAAGTGGGAGCGGTTATGGCACAAACGACCGATCTCTGGAAAAGACTAAGTGGTTGCGGTTATGGCACAAACGACCGATCTCTGGGAAAGACTAAGTGGGAGCGGTTATGGCACAAACGACCGGTCTCTGGGAAAGGCTAAGTGGGAGCGGTTATGGCACAAACGACCCGATCTCTGTGAAAGGCTAAGTGGGAGCGGTTATGGCACAAACGACCGATCTCTGGGAAAGGCTAAGCTCGAATAAAAAACGCCCTTTGTAATGTGTAACTGTGTAATTCTATATAAATAACAAAATAACTCGCGAACAACTTGTAAAACCGGTTGTCTATGAATAGCATTTATAAAACCTAACAACACACAGGCCTTTGATTCATATCAATACATAAACAACTCACAGGCAGTTGTTCATACATCAAAATATAAACGAAGATAAATTACATAATTATCAAGTCATTGTAAACGAAAAAAAAAAACCTTTTTTTTTTAAAATTTGTCCTGCCTTACAGAAAAGATAAGTTCGTTCTTATTTCAGTATACAGGGAGGTAATTCTAAAATTTAAAACTTTGGTTCATTATTTTATTATAATGACAAGGTTATAATTATCAATTATATTTTAGGTTTCTCAACACTTTAAACGGAACATTTATTTAATACAGTTTTTATATGTTCTTGATACAGTAATATTCTCATATTTTTAAATGAAAAATGCTGTTATAATTAAATGGGAGATTACTCACGTCTTTAGTCATGACAATGATTTTGAATGCTTCACATTATAAAAGAATATCCAGTTTCGTTAAACTAGTTGTGCAACCAATGCTAAACTTACTTTTTTAAAGTATATATCGAATTAACACAATGTATTAATGTATCAGACTGAAGATTAGCTGTTTGTAGCCCTCACAGCGAACTAAATATTAAATGGGATTGAACGCAATTGAACTTATTTAACCACTAACAGCATAATAATATAAAAGTATTAGCAGAACACATGTTCTTGTGCGGTAATTATTTCAACCAATATAGGTTATAATAGCGTAAATGTTTCTCCCATTCACTTCCATAGTAAAAACTCATGTTTACTGATCTGTAGAAAAGTCTAACTTCGTTAGAATGCTGGGAAACTTACTTTGGCATGAAGACAAATTTGCCTGCTCATGAAAATCAACCAGCAGAGTGGGTGTTGAATATGTTTTAAGAAAGAGTTATTCTCTTGTATACAAACAAAGCTCAAATGTCAACATTGTTAAAGCAAATCACAAATTCATACCCACCCTACCTTCACTATTGGAATATATATCTAAAACTATCAAAAACATGATGACCTGCATTTCCAATTATCAATAACATGTCCAGAATACAGTTACAACCACCAGAAATTGCACTAAAAAGTGTTTAAAGAAAAAAGATAAGCACTCTTTAATAGAGAACTACTTCCGACTGCACCGGGCGAGCACATCCGATTGATTTAGGGTAATTACACCTATAAAGGACGATTTTTTTTTCCTTTTAATGTGAAACATCTTCCAATATCCTATAGTACGACTTAATTCCAATAATAAACCTAAAGTTCAGCTTAAAACTATGGATATATCTAATTTTATGCCTGTTTTTAGCAACCCATCATTTTGTCGGCTATATTTCTGTGAAATTGTTGTCCGAGGCGTATTTAAGTCTATCAAGATATGAGACATTAAACAAAAAACGCGTAATTTTTAGTAACATTTAGCATGTAATACATGCGTAAGTGTCCATATTACAACAACATTGTGCTTAATTACATTTTTATCTTGTTTTTCCTTTTGTATGAAAATTTCAACAAAAAAAGGAGAATAAAAAAGGAAAAATGTCTATTTTTTACCAAGAAACCTATTTTTTAAATTATTATTTTTTACATTTTTTGCTAATGTTACAGGGACATTGTTCAGTATAACATTGCAATGACTAAAAAGCAACATTTTAATCCCCAAGTTTGACACCTCTGTGATGTTTTAATTCCACCAAAATTCTACCAAAACAAGTTGTCTCATTTATTGAAAAGGCGTTAATGAGACAGGGGAGAGATCATATAAACAGATATAGTTCAATGGCCCATTACACAGATAATTGGTGTAATTGACTTTTTGAGTATGAAATACATTTTGTACAATAATATTGTTAGACATTCACAGCCAATCTACAAAATATGTAAGTTCAGGGTGTCTTCACAGTCCTATATGGGTCTTACAAGGCGTCAAAAGGTTTCAAAAAAATCTGGTTTCCAAAAAGGCATTCCAAGTGTAAATAAAGGTAAGAAGATTGAATTTGCACCTGAAATAACAATACCTACGTCAGGTTAAATTTTGAAACATTTCATTCAAGAGTTCATGAAAATTAGATGAGTCATTAGTGTTCCAAGATGTAGATGGGTCTGAAACAGAATCAAAACCATTACGACCGCTTGGTCGAAAAACATCTCTCTTGTCAAAATATGCAACACCCAATGCAAACAATTTCCACCCAGATTTGCATGTTAACAACGTTTATCAGCCATATGAAATGCAAAGAATGTTTAAATATTCTTAATATAATTAATACAAATATATTATTCTTAATAATAATATTCTTAATATCATTAATACAGAGTTGAAGGTACATGTTGCTTTTATTCTTGAATGTACTTGTGACCTTGTCTTTGATGTAGAGAAATCGCGGAAATGGGATATTTGTTGGTTGGAACGGCTACAATGCACACAGAGTAAATATGTAAGTCAATATTACAAGTTATTTGAAGAAGTTGCCACTAAAAAAAGGGCAGGAGGTCAGCTAAGGCAAATATTCGGCTCCAATTAGGACTCATGAGTACAACAGTCAGTCACACTGGCGACTGTCGCATCCTTGTAAATACAAACATTATTCCACCCTGCAAGAGTTCAATGCACAGAACATCAATTAGAAGCAGCGTGGCTATAGAACAAATAAATAAGGACTCAATGAAAGAAATAAGGCAAAATCTTGCTAAGGAAAATGACATATGTGGTCAGAAAGATCCCAGAATTATGGGGTTTGAGGGTGATTCATGCTATAATAACCCAGTCTTTAACTCTGACAACACTCCATTTCAAGCAGGAACCATTGTCACAACCTCTTTGTTTGAAAACAATACAATACAAAGGCAAATAGTTGGAGTAAACATAGGTCAACAACTGTGCAATGTATCTGCACGTTTAAAAAATAAAGGGAGAAATGTTGTCTGTCCATATCACCCTGGGGTCTGTACAGAAGGCGAACAAATAGGAAATGAAGAATTATGGAATCATCTTGTCGCTATTGACATAAGACTTAATAATTGGGCATTAGTATAGTAACTGGGGATGGAGACTCTAAAGAATACATGGGGTTGATAAAGGACAAGATAGCAAACCAGTACATCTTAAAGACCGTAGGCATTTAGCTAACAGTATAAACAAAACCAATTTCAGTAAAACAATGCTGTCGGGTCCGAAAAAAAGTAATCTTCAGGACAGGCGTTCCCTGTTGGTGCGTGCTCGCTGTATTTCCGAACTAAAGGCAGCACACAGGAAATACAATCACAATGTTTTTAAGATTAGCTCTGTCATGCCTGACATCATTAATAGTATTGTTATGTGCTTTAAATGTTACTGTGGTTCATCTTGCTCACAATACAGTAGTGTCTGTTCTGGGAACAATACAAATGCTAATCTGTACTTACCTCCTAATGTTCGACTTAGAATGACAGACACTGATACGCTTAAACTCAGAAAGTGCATAGAGGTTCTGCTCGGGAAAGATAGCATTATAAAAACACAACTTCTTACCTCTACTCAGAAATGTGAAGCCACAAATCGGTCGTATCAAGCCGTCAATCCGAAGGCAGTCACCTTTTAACGTAACTGTAGAGGTCGCATACACGGTCAATTTCTGAAGTTAAACCTAGGATATGGCGATTCTGCTTTCCTCAAAAGTGAAATATTAGGTGCCAATCTCACTTAGGGCTCCTCTGTAATAAAACACATACAGAAAGTAGAGCATACGCACCGATTAATGAAAAGTAGAGCATATAATAAGTCAGCCCGGGTCTCGCGGAGAAACACTCGACGACGTAAATACAAGCTTCATGCAAGTATTAACTATTCAAAGGACACGACAGACCCAAAACGTGATTTTTCAAACTTGCCACAACTCAGTGATCATCAATATTCAGGCTAAATGGCAATTTAATCTATTTTGATTTTTTTGTTACACATAATATCCACAACTATAATACAGTTGTGATTTCAAGGTACATGCAGGCATTGTCGCCTTTTACAGCACCTTTGCGTACATGTAAATACTGCAAATAGTATGCGAAAAGTTTGTTTTTCACTCAATTTGTATGTGCTGCTTGTACAACAATGAAAACAGATCTAAAAATACAGTAAGGATATAAAACTCCACCAAAAGAATGTCCATTACAGTGAGAGGAACAATTTGTGTCTGGAGTTATTAACACACTTGGGCTCTAAATGAAGGTGGTCTGGGTTGCAGCAAAGAGAAAATTGACATAAATGAGATACATGAACCCCAGGGTGGATGAGAATAAGATTATGGTGCAAAATATACTGGTCTCGGTTTCCATAATAGTACTTGGAATGGACATCTCCGGGGAATTTAATTCTTATTTGGCCATATTTTATCCTCAAACTCCATGACGTGGTCCCAGTCCACTTATGGCAACTTTTATGACCAACTAAAACCAACATTTCATTAATTCTCTGCTTTGTCTCTATAAAGTCTTCCATGATGAGATATTATTTACTTTTTTTAGCAGACGACAGAAATACATGACAAACGGAAGTGACGTCGAATTTATAAATTTTACTTATATATTATAATAGCGTAAATGTTCTCCCACTCACTTCCATAGTGAAAGCTCATGTTTACTGACCTGCAGAAAAGTGAAACCTCGTTAGAATACTGGGAATCTTACTTTGGCATGAAGACAAGTGTGTCTGCTCATGAAAATCAGCCAGCAAAGTGGGTGTTGAATATCTTCTAAGAAAGAGATCTTATCTTGTATATTAAATACCAATAACATGTCCAGAATACAGTTACAGCCAAAAAATAACAGGAAATTGCACTAAAAAGGTTTTTTTTAAAAAAAAAGAAGATTAACACTAATTAATAGAGAACTACTTCCGACTGCTCCGGGCGAGCACATCCGGTTGATTTGGTGTCATTAGACCTTTGTTTTCCCCTTTTGCTTTAGGGCGCCTTTTTTCAATAGGTCCAATCATTAAGGGACAGTCGCTTGATGAAGAGGATAGTGTGTAAAGTAAGATTTTTAAAATGTCCAGTTTCTTTTGGAACTGAGTATATGTTGTTCTATATTTGTGATGGATTTATTACGTTTACGAAAGCGTATAAAAATTGACAGAATGCACCTAGTCTTTGATCACCGAAGCGGTATTTTTATTTAAAGGTAAGCCCATGCCTGTCTTAAGGATGTTGGCTGGGCAAGTTTTGACATTTAAAAAAGAAATATAAAAAGATCGGACAGGGAAAGTAGCATTCAAGGAGGACAGTAAACTACAAAACACAGAAACAAACACGCAAACAGACAAACAGACAAACAAGAAGGCAAAAGCAATAATAAATGCAAACGACATCACAAACACAAAAAGGGTTGACAATAGGGCTACCGCCTTGGAACGGTCAGTGGCAAAGTAGGCCACTGGGGGTTTAAACCGGTTCTAGGGTGCACCAAACCTCACACTTACCCTACTGTCATCCCATTCAAACAGGACAGTGTAAATAAAGAAATCCCCGCCATGATCTAATCTCTAACCAACAAGGCAGCATCAATAGGCAATATAAGTAAAACACAAATATGCTCGTGTAATTATAATACAAAAAAACAATAGCCTAGAAAGCCACAGTGAAGGTACTCAATGACTTTGCAGAAGCCAGAGCAGTAAGAGAATAAACCATTAAGGGCACGACAAGAAAGATCATGGACAAACATCAAACGCCACCGTCCCAATGGGCTTTAGGTAGGCGTCATCATAGGGTCCACAGCCTGTCCGGTCATCGTACAATTAAAGAGGAAAGCATAGTGGCGAACTGTAAAAGGGTCCACCACCAAGCATGCAGTACGTTGCAAAATGATAGGGTCATAACCTCTTTTGATAAACTTTTTAACAAGTTTAACAAAGATAGTATGAAAGTGATCATGACCTAGAATCTTACGAAGTTTATAAATCACATCACCATAGAAGTCAGGTTGTGATAGTCCTTGTCGCAGAAGAGTCCTTAAATTTACTTTTATATTTGGAAAGAAGATCAGGGTTACGATAATAAAATTTTGCAAAGGTTTTACGAAGTTTATGGTAACGGTAACCCTGATTGAGTAACTTTTCAGTTATACAAAGATTACGAATATTAAAGTCCTCAACTCGAGTACAAGCTCTAGAAAAAACGAATAAGTTGAGACACATATACCCCATAAGAAGTTGCTCGGGGAACATCCCCATCCAAGTGGGGATAATTAACAATGTCAAAATTAAAATCATCTCTCTTGTCATAGATTTTGCTAATTATTTTACCATTTTCAATCGAGAGATCTAAATCAATAAAAGAAGCGTTATTATCAGATATATTAGCTTTGTTAAGCTGAAGTTCTTTAGGATAAATATAATTAACCATAGTTGGAAAGAAAGGGTTGTCAATGTTCAATATGTCATCCAGATACCGAGAGGTGTCATTAAAGGCTTCAATAACATCTGCCTGGGTATCTGGTGAAAGACTCAACATGAAATCCCTTTCATAGCAAAATAAGAACAAATCTGCGACAAGTGGTGCACAGTTCGTACCCATAGGGATACCAACAATTTGTCTATAAACGGTGGTTCCATACCTGACGAAAATATTATCTAATAGGAAGATGAGTGCTTCACAAACTTCATAGCAAGTCCACATATTATAATTGTCAAAACTGCCGTTAGGAAAAAACGCTTTTATATTATTACATGCCAAAAATGTAGTATTTTCTCTAGCAAATGTTTTTTGAATAAGAGAAATTAGCTTGTCTTTAATAAGGTGATGTGGTAAGGTTGTATATAGTGTAGAGAAGTCATAAGTGGTTATTGATGAAACTTGACCTTTCTTGAAAATTTTATCAAGAACGTCTCCTGAATTTTTTATAGACCAAAATAAATTAATCCCAGAGTTTTCATAAGTTTTATCACAATATAGTTTAACGTGATCTTTAACGGCAGTAAGACACGAAGTTAAAAGTTTGGAGATGTTTGTTGTGGTGCAGGCACTAGAATTCGAAATAAAGCGAGCCTTATATGGATTTTTATGTAATTTAGGAATTCAGTACATAGTAGGCAGTTTATTTTGCTGATTGTTTACACCAGCCTTGAAAGTAGTGCACCGAGTGATATGTGCGGAAACAACATCAAGTCTAAACATTTTATTTTTTAAATCATAATTTTATTTGACAACAGAATTGTTTCATTTTTTCCATTCTAGTAGATATGGATATAATGTAGGATTTAAGATAGTAACATACCAAATTTTAAGCAAATTTTTTTTCTCATATTTTTTCCGTCATTTGTGATCATTTTTTGTTGTCAACAAAATACGGGGTATGGGTAGCTCCAAGAAGAATTTATCCTTTAGCTATAGAATAAATCAGATTTTTTGTTTTTCAGTAGTGGAATACATATATAAAAGTAGATACTGAGCTAATTTTATTTTCTATCTCCATGTCATTATTGTGTGTACAGTATTTTACATTGAAGATGTCAAAATAACTCCAAAATGGGTGTAATTTAAAGAATCTTTAATAAAAATCATTAGAAGCCTGGTGACCTATACATTTTTTACTTCTTTTGAAAGAAATGTCATAGGACCTTGACATCTACAAGTTTTAAAAAAAGTTGATCATTAGAACATATATTTTTTATCTTGAATTAATTTTTCGGTAAAAACAAAAGTGGGTTGGGTACGGTCCACATATGTTTGCTTTTTAAAGTCAAAAGACGAACGAGGATTACAATTGCTTTTGTATGATTTGAAAGATATGTATATATGCAATCGAAAATTAATTGTTGTTTTTCAATATACGTAATGTTATGAAAACAATTGTGAAGATGTTCAATGACAATATTTTTCCTCTTTTTAGTGATATTTTGAAGTTAGAAATACGTGCATTCTTCAATTAGGTCTAGTGGAAAAAAAAGCGTGGTGACCTAGCCTTTTTTTGATAATTTTGTATCTAAATTATACCAAAGAAGCTTTAAATATGAATTAAAAAGAAATCTCATCACTACGTCCTTTTCCAGCCAGCCTCCTTAACACAACCTCCTATCTAATACAATTGAATACAAAATACACGATAAAAGTAACTTTTAACAACATTACTAGCAACTCCTTTAAGGGTGCCTTCTTGAATATCAGTATAACAAGAATTTTAAATTTCCCTATTTTTTACGGACTAACATATTACTAGTTAGTTTCTCGAAAAATAATGATGTGTTGGTGATTTAACTTTGTAGCAATATTAATCTTTAGTGATACGCCCCCCCCCCAAAGCCCAAAGTGGATTTTAAATCCCCCCCCCCCCCCCCCCCCCCCCCAAAGCCCAAAGTGGATTTTAAATTCCGAATCAGCTGAAAATTGGGTATGGCTTTATAAATCACCCAATCACCCAATATTTTAGATAAAAAAAAGAAGCAAATGAAAAAAAGTTATGAGAAGCTAAACTGGTATCAATGCAAAAGTAAGAAAACCCGTAAAATAATAAAAAATAGGAGAAATCTTTGAAGTTTTCAATTTCAGCACACTTTCTAATGAAACCAAACAAATCACAGAAAATTGCATTTCTGGGCAAAGGTTGGGCAAGATAAACTTATAGAAATAATAACAAGAAATTTGATAAACTGGTATATAATAGAGAATTATAAGGTTATCAAATACATGTGATAAAAAGTATAGGTCGTGTTCATCTAAAAGAGTTAAGAGTTAAAAATGTTAAAGACCCATACTTTTATTACAGAAAAAGATAAATATATGTGCTTTGGTTTTATTTATTATATCAAAAGTCATTTAAATGACTAGCATACATACACCTGGTATACAAACATCACATCTAATTGAATTACAAACTGTGTATCAGTATATAATATGCATGAGCAAAATACGTTAAAACAGATGTTGATTTACCCCACCCACTTCATTTTTATGGTATATTTTACCCGACTGTTGTATTTGCTTGTTGCTTGTGTATACTCAAAATAGTATCTGCCATGTTAGAATTAAAATTAACGTTAACACAATGTTATATCGAATCCATATAATCTATCTCTAAGTGTAATATATCACACAATATACAATAGTTTGTCAATCAGAAGCATGTCGTGTTTTCAGCCCCCATGATATAATTCCTGCCCATATTATTTCAATACCGTGGTAAAGTGTTCGATATACCATTATTATGAATAAATCAAACCCTAAACCTGGTAAGTCGCACAATATTCCAAAGTTTAGAGATCAGATGTGTAGGAATTATATCTCGAGGCTAAAGCCCTCTGGCACATATAGGGTCTCAGGGATGATACAGTGGCTGACATGAAAACTGACATATAATAATATATAATTATCGAACCTACATCAATGTGTGGGGTTTATGACTGTGAACATGTATACTAAGTATCAAGGATGTATGACTAATGGTTTTGGAACATCTTCCCACTTTTTACAACATCCACATACGCGTTGCGCGAAAATATGCGCAGATCAAGCTAATTCGTCACCAGATGGCACCCTTAAATCAATTCATTACGTGGAAGGTAGGCGTGATACCCACGAACATATCTGAATCAATCTTGTTGAGAAAGTAGCTAAAGATGCTGCGCTTACTTAATGTTGCTGTTTTCGTGTGCCTTTATTATTTGTCACAGGTATGTTTGTTTTCATTATTTTTTATAATATATACGTCTTATTTTATTTGTCAAGTATTCAATATAGACCATGGGCTACTCAACTTTTCGGTACCAACTCAGCTGGCAAATTTTAAATGCTACCACGTTTGTTTTCATTATCTTTTGTAATATATACGTCTTATTTTATTTGTCAAGTTTTCAACTATGTTCTTATATATATTTACTTGGTTATACACCCGTTGATGGGCATTTGTTGATATACATATATACATAGTTTATATTACTACCATATCATCCCTTATTTGTAAATAGTTTTATCTTTATATATTTACCTTCATTTTTAATTACAACTTCATTCATTCATTTCTTCATCTTTTATCAGTTTTTGCGCACATTATGACCTATTTATGTGTCGACGTGCCGTAAAACACCATTCATTCATTCATTCGTTCGTTCGTTCGTTCGTTCGTTCGTTTGTTCATTCATTCATTCAAGTATTCAACTGATTTAACGATATGTTCGTTTTCTACAGTAGTTTATCCGTAATACATATTTGATTGTTGTTTTTTTCTCGTACATTTGTGTTGCTATATACGATACAGTTATTTATATTACAATTTATAGACAGCGTATGGTCTCATCGAGTTGGTTGATATAAGCATCAATATCCATCGAAGTGCCTTAATTAATCAGAGAAATGAGACCATACTCTATTTGTTTTGTAGTATGTCCATTTCATCTGTCTGCCGTACTCTACCTTCCAATATCTGGTAGTTATTGTACACAAGTAATTTTGACAGGTGTAATTTTCAATTAAATGATTTGCAGCTGCGCAAATACAAAGAAAAATTCAGCGACCATTCTACAACTAAATATAGTTACGGGAAGAATACACAAGAATCCGGAAACCATGCTCTACTATTAATATCAAATTGATTCTATGAGTATGTTTCTAGAATATGATCAGTTGTTGTTTTCATTGTTAAGCGTTTCTATCTCGTACCGAAAAGCAAAGTTTTACATGTTATCATGAAAATGAAGTCATTCTCTCGCATACTTTATCTCTTTGATGATTTTAGTTCTGTTTCAAATTATGCATTTACACATCAATGTTTTAGGAACAGCTGCGCATAATCTGCACGTCCACATATAAATGATATACTGGCTTCCAAACAGGTTGTGGTAAAACAATTTGACCATCCCTCTTTACAGTTAATTTAATACTATCACGGATGCCAGTTAACAATTGGAAAAAACAACAACACAAAATAACTTGATATATTTAAAAAATCGACCTTTATATATACTTTACGTTTACATATATACTACGGATATGTTAACCCTTTCTAAGTTGCATACACATAATGAACTTGTCAAACGTTGTAAAGCCTTAATAGATATAATCTGAATGTGTTTTTTCGTTCAATATAAAATGCTCAAACCGAACATTTGATATATCTTATCAACAAATCGGGGTAACTACAAACTGTAAAGTGTTGTGATTGGCCAGGCAGTGCGCTCATGTTTACGTAGGCTTTCCTGACACTGCATACATGCCTGTGATGTGAGAGTGGGTTTCCATGTAGATACATAGCTGGTAGGTTATTCTTTCAACAGAAAACAAACGTTGCAAAATTGCGAAATACTGATTTCATTGTTTGTACCTACACCTTGTGACATGGTAAACTCATGGATTGTATATATTCTAGGATTAGTCTATTTAAATATCATTCGGTTAAATATGCTATCAATCTGGCATTTAGTGCACATCTGTTGCGAAATGGAACACGTTATGTTGCAGTAATTTTATTTACATAATTATGGATTAATATGTGTAAACGTGTCACTGTATAACATAAAAAACGATTATTATGCAGATACAGTTATAAATTGGCAATATATATTATAAAAAAAGAAACTTCAGCTGATGTTGATGCTGATTGTCTAGACAGCAAAACAGGAAAATATTAAAGATGTTTTAAGAATAATTACATAGACCGCCAACAATAGTCCAGACATGTTTTTGAAAGGTTTTTGTACACAAGGGAGTTAGCCCCCCGCCCCCTTTTTTTTAAAACGTGCATTTTGGACAAAAAACAAATAAAATCTACGAAAATCACCGAAATTTGTCCGAGACAATATTTTCTATATGTTCCTTACCAACGAAATCACAAAAGAACATAACACAGATTGTGTAGATGGCAGTTTTTGATTATCAACATTCATCAAATTACCTCATTTTAACATTTCCATATCATCCATAAAAGATTATTGCTTGGCAAATTAGAAACTGTTTAATGGGATATTAACTACACACACATGTGTGCTTACAAGCGTCAAACATTGTTTTATTAAAACACTGTTTAAGCTTGTATATGCCCTCAAAAACTGACCTATGTAAATATCAGCAAAAAAGTCGGAAGTTTCTTTTTTTGTTCAGTATATATATATATATATTTAGAAACTCATTTTCGGCAAACGCCATCCTATACGACCACTTGATAATTTAAATCGTCCCCATGGTATCCATCATCAACAATGTGCGTGTTACCTTCTTTTGTGTGTTGTTGTATTTCAGCGGAGTATTCATCTTTTTCATTTTTGACTTGTCATGGCGATATATATAGTCCTACTAAACCATGTCCAGTAACAAACACTTCGCCTTGATCAGGACTATTCAGGAGTGACCTTCTTGTAAACCTTCCATTCGTTCTATCTAGTACGACCTGTTGGTTCGTCTACCAACTAGCGATGCTTCAGGAATACCAATGTTCCTTAATATCTTTATATGACTATCGTAGTCTTTATCTTGTTCCATTAAAACTGTTAGTGATATGTAAATAGGCAAGGCAATCCGTCTCTGCAGCAAGGAGTTAACATTTATACCGTCTAACAGTGTGTCTTTAAACTTCAAAAGCATAGTAGAAAACAAGTGTCCAAAAGGGTCTATGAACGCTCTTCTAGCAAGGTAGGATTGTGTGTGTGTGTGTGTGTGTGTGTGTGTGTGTGTGTGTGGGGGGGGGGGGGGTCTATGATAGTAACGAGTAACGGTTTAATTGAATGGAGTTTATTGTTAACTGACAAATCCCAAGCGGCTAGCCAAGAAATACGAATATATGTGTTAATACAACTTTTAAAATCAGTATAAGATAATTGCTGATTTAGCAGCACTATCAGCTCTATCATTACCACCTATTTCTACATGGCTTGGAAGCCAGCAGAACATAATAACATTATCAACTATAAGAGAATTGTACTTTTGTGAAAGTTGAAGCACAACTGGGTTATCATGTTTCATATTACCCAAGGCTTGAAGAGATTATAAAGGCAATCAGAAAAGATTTCAAAATGGTCATCATCAGATTCCTGAATATAGTTTAAGGCAAGTTCAACTGCCTTAAGTTCAGATGAAAAGATAGAGGCCTTTTCAGGCAGGCGGCTCTTTATGCTGTGTTTGTGAACAACAGCTGCTGCAGTTAATTTATCTCCATCTTTAGAACCATCTTTGTATATATGTTGAAAGTTACTGTATTTCGATTTAATTTCGTTAAATTTTCTTTGAAAGACAATAGGGTCTGTACTGGATTTGTTACTATTACAAAGATCAAAAATAATTGTTGGTGTTTTCAAAGTCCACGGTGGAATTTGTGGTACTTTGTACTTGGCAATCAAATTTAGGTCGATTTCAGTGTCTTAATTTTGGTTAAATACGAAAAGTTCGAATGGCCTTCGGGTTTCGATCAAAAAGAGGTTCATAACTAGGATTAAAAAACAGTATCGAAAGTTGGGTTTGAAGGGTAATATTGTAATTTAATGTCACCGTTAGTGAATAGTTAAAAATTATATTTGTATATAGAGAAATACAAAAAGATCGGACAGGGAAAGTAGCATTCAAGGAGAACAGTCAACCACAAAACACAGAAACAAACACGCAAACAGACAAACAAGAAGGCAAAGGCAATATTAAATGCAAAAGACAACACAAACACAAAAGGGTTGACAATAGGGCTACCGACTTGGAACGGTCAGTGGCAAAGTAGGTCACTTGGGGTTTAAACCGGTTCTAGGGTGCACCAAACCTCACACTTACCCTACTGTCATCCCATTAAAACAGGACAGTGTAAATAAAGAAATCCCCGCCATGATCTAATCTCTAACCAACAAGGCAACATCAATAGGCAATATAAGTAAAACACAAATATGCTCGTGTAAATATGATACAAAAAAAAACAATAGCCTAGAAAGCCACAATGAAGGTACTTAATGACTTGGCAGTAGCCAGAGCAGTAAGAGAATAAATCATTAAGGGCACGACAAGAAAGATCATGGACAAACATCAAACGCCACCGTCCCAATGGGCTTTAGGTAGGCGTCATCATAGGGTCCATAGCCTGTCCGGTCATCGTACAATTAAAGAGGAAAGCATAGTGGCGAACTGTAAAAGGGTCCACCACCTAGCATGCAGTACGTTGCAAAATGATAGGGTCATAACCTCTTTTGATAAACTTGTTAACAAGTTTAACAAAGATAGTATGAAAGTGATCATGACCAAGAATCTTACGAAGTTTATAAATCACATCACCATAGAAGTCGGGTTGTGATAGTCCTTGTCGCAGAAGAGTCCTTAAATTACTCTTATATTTAGAAAGAAGATCAGGGTTACGATAATAAAATTTTGCAAAGGTTTTACGAAATTTATGGTAACGGTAACCCTGACTGAGTAACTTTTTAGTTATACAAAGATTACGAATATTAAAGTCCTCAACTCGAGTACAAGCTCTAGAAAAACGAATGAGTTGAGACAGATACACCCCATAAGAAGTTGCTCGGGGAACATCCCCCATCCAAGTGGGGATAATTAACAATGTCAAAATTAAAATCATCTCTCTTGTAATAGATTTTGCTAATTATTTTACCATATTCAATCGAGAGATCTAAATCAAGAAAAAAAGCGTTATTATCAGATATATTAAATATTATCAACCATAGTTGGAAAGAAAGGGTTGTCAATGTTCAGTATGTCATCCAGATACCGAGAGGTGTCATTAAAAGCTTCAATAACATCTGCCTGGGTATCTGGTGAAAGACTCAACATGAAATCTCTTTCATAGCAAAATAAAAACAGATCTGCGACAAGTGGTGCACAGTTCGTACCCATAGGGATACCAACAATTTGTCTATAAACGGTGGTACCATACCTGACGAAAATATTATCTAATAGGAAGATGAGTGCTTCACAAACTTCATAGCAAGTCCACATAGTATAATTGTCTAAACTGCCGTTAGTAAAAAGCGCTTTAATATTACTACAATCCAAAAATGTAGTATTTTCTCTAGCGAATGTTTTTTGAATAAGAGAAATTAGCTTATCTTTAATAAGGTGAAGTGGTAAGGTTGTATATAGTGTAGAGAAGTCATATGTGCTAATTGATGAAACTTGACCTTTATTGAAAATTTTATCCAGAACGTCTCCTGAATTTTTTATAGACCAAAATAAATTAATCCCAGAGTTTTCATAAGTTTTATCACACTATAGTTTAACGTGATCTTTAACGGCAGTAAGACAAGAAGTTAAAAGTTTGGAGATGTTTGTTGTGGTGCAGGCACTAGAATTAGAAATGAAGCGAGCCTTATATGGATTTTTATGTAATTTAGGAATCCAGTACATGGTAGGCAGTTTATTTTGCTTATCGTTTACACCAGCCTTGAAAGTAGTGCACCGAGTGATATGTGCGGAAACAACATCAGCCTCAGTAGAATTAACTGGAGTATACGAATTGGTGCTGCCGAGTTCCAGAGATAAAACATGGACGTAATGTAGGCGTCAAACAATAATTACATTATTAGCTGCTTTATCTGCAGGAACTAAAACAAATTTATTATGAAATTCCTGAATTCCCGATTTTAAATTACGAAAGGAAAACCTAGATCTCGGAAGAAGTAAAGAGGGGTTAGCATTATAAAAGTTAAAACGTGTATCTATAATTTTCAGAATTGACTTTTTCCAAGTAGAAAGTGAGTTTGGGTCCGCATGTTCTCTACGACACCATTTGATACTAAAATCTTCAATGGAGTGGGCGATCTGGGCACGACAGGCATTAAAATCAATAGTTGAAGGTAATCTATATTTAGGACCTTTCGAAAACAAATGCCGAATACGTTTATCAATAAAATCAAAATTACCAGTGATGACATGACCGGCTGAAGCATAGCAAAATTTTGATGTGTTGCATTCACATTCTTTAGGAGTATTATGTACTATATCAAGGTCAGAAACTATTTTGTTATAGTTGAAAATAATATTTCTAATTGGCTTTTATACTTATAACAAATTACAGGACTTTCGGAATTTTTGAAATATTTTGGGATTGAATCAACTACATGAGTATCTCGAAAAATACTAGGCATGTCAATGAAATCAATACCTTTATCAATATATAGTAGTTTTAGAAAATGCCTGACGTGATCAGACTCCTTGTCAATATGGGGTCGGAGAACATGTTGTGTATAGCTTTGAACTATGGAAGCAGTGTTATTCAAGGGATCTGTACGAATGAAAATTTTGTCGGCTTCCTCGTCAATCAACTTTAGTGATGAAATGGACAAAGAGGTAAGCCGTGAAAGCATAGAGTGCTTTCCAGACTGTTTAAAAATAGTATGTAAATCAGCGACAGAAATAATTACTCGCGATTTACGTTTGATGTTACCATTACGCCTAATACCATGAGACCTAGATTTACGCTTACGAATAGAAAATATAGAAAAAATGTCAATATTAGGATCTTTAGAAATATTTCCTTCTTGATAAATATTGTCATTAAGGCCGAGTGGATAAGTTGTCTGTAAGTTTTTCATCCACTTAAGTTCTGCAATATGTCTAGCTTTTATTTTAAAGCTTTTAGTAGCATCATTATCAAAAAATATATATTCAACCGGTTGAACAGTTACGTTATTAAAATTATGACCTGACTGACGAAAGTGTTGGTACAAGTAATTTTGAACTAAAATGTCATTAAACGGAATTCTTTTCTTAATACATTTGAACTCCTAAATACACTTATGAAATGTTCAAATATGGTTGCATGTATTTAGATTCATACTTAGTGAACGTTTTAAATACGGTTTTTGATATGGGTTATTTCCCTTCTCACTGGACGGAAGGCTATATTGTACCACTTTTCAAAAAAGGAGATATAAACCAACTAGAAAACTATAGAGGGATAACATTACTGAGTACATTCGGTAAATTATTCACAAGAATTTTAAACAACAGATTAACTACATGGGCTGAGGATTATTATATTTATATTGAAGCACAGGCTGGTTTTCGAAAACATATGGAAACTATTGATAACATATTCGTTCTCCATGGTTTGATAAATCATATATTGAATGAAAATAAAAAGTTATATGTAACTTTCATAGATTTCACAAAAGCTTTTGATTTGTTGGTTAGACAAAACATATTCTATAAACTTATGCAATATGGAGTGAAATCCTTAATATTATTAAATCATTGTATACGAATATAAAATCAAGAGTAAAGTATCAAAACCAGCTTAGTGACAGTTTTAGCTGTTTTCTTGGAGCGCCGCAGGGCGATTGTTTGTCACCTTTTATATTTTCTATGTATGTAAATGATTTAAAAGAATATTTTAGTTTTAAAGGTAACGATACTGGAATGTTAAAGTTGTTGTTACTCTTATACGCTGATGACATAGTGATGTTTTCGGGTACTGAAAAGGGGCTACAATATTGGTTAGCTATACTGTACAGTTATTGCCAGAAATCGAAATTGGTCGTAAATGAAAATAAAACGAAGGTCATGCTTTTTAAAAAAGGCGGTCAGATAAAAAGGAACCTATTGTTCACATATAATAATACTGTAATTGAAATTGTAAATAAGTTTACCTATTTGGGAATTGTCTTTACCACAGGCGGTTCTTTTGATCAAACGTTCGAATCATTAAGTGGCCAGGCATTAAAGGCAATCTTCAAAATGAAGTCATATATAAATCAATTTACTGACTTATCGGACAGTAACACTTTAGACATTTTTGACAAACTCATTTTGCCAATATTAAATTATGGCGCAGAGATATGGGGATTCTCAAATGCGGAAAAGTTAGAGAAAGTACACCTTCAATTTTGTAAACAACCTTTATGTGTTAAAACACAAACTCAAAACAATTTCATATATGCAGAACTCGGGCGAGTCCCTTAAAAAATTCAACGTACGGTCTATATTATCCGGTTCTGGTTAAAAATTACATGTACGAGTGATCGCAAATATATAAAAAATATGTATAATGTTATGTTAGATGATCTGATTGTAAACCCAAACAAATTAAACTGGGCATCTCAAGTTAAAGGGTTATTGGAACGAACAGGATTTAATGAAGTTTGGTATTCTCAAGGAGTAGAAAACATAACGTATTTCATTAATATATTTAAACAACGAATTTAAGATATGTTTATACAAAATTGGAATGCTGAATTATCGGCTTCCACTAGAGCTAGTACATACAGAATAATATCAGATTTCAGGTTTAAGTATTATCTAGATGTACTAAATATAAAGAAATTTAGAGCTTTTTTTTTTACAAAACTATGAGTCTCTAGTCACAGGTTAGAAATAGAAACTGGTCGATGGCATAGACCAAATAAAACACCAAGATCCGAAAGAAAAATCCAGCTTTGTAATATACTAGAAGATGAATTTCCGATGTATTGGAGTGTTCACTATATCATGATATTAGAAAAGAATATGTTAACAAATATTTTTGGAAACGGCCAAACTTACCAAAAATAAATTGAACTTATGACAACAGAAAACAAGAGTTTATTAAAGAAA
Source organism: Cyrtodaria siliqua (assembly GCA_037043455.1). Classification (NCBI taxonomy): domain Eukaryota; kingdom Metazoa; phylum Mollusca; class Bivalvia; order Adapedonta; family Hiatellidae; genus Cyrtodaria; species Cyrtodaria siliqua. The sequence continues at coordinate 21,334 of JAWPHD010004102.1, forward strand.
CTGTCCGTTTTCATTAGTAAAAGTTTTAAGAAGAGACGACATGTTTTATAAATAAATATCATTTTTCTCCTTTTTTGCCCACAGATATAAATGTGTTCTGATCTGTACTTAGGAATATTAATTTAAAAATATATATTAAACACTTATATATTAAATAGTTGTCAAATACTTTTTAACTAGTAACATATACAGATGATCTTGAAACTCTCCCATGAAATTATACAAATTGTCATTAACTGGAAAATATTGTGTGTATTTCATATACATGTTTATATGTATGTACTATGTGCATGTGAACTGTTGGGCGTAATGCCTTATGTCTGAATAAAATAACTATCTATCTATATATGAGAGAATGTACTTTCTTTTTGTCCATCGATTTCAGTTGTTTCGACCTGCCTCAAACCGCTTCTGTCATGTGACCTAATAGACCTTTGTAATTCTTACCCTTGTTTCTCCTTATTATTAACTGGCAAAACATAAGTGAAGATGTCAAATCAAATATGAAGGAGTTATCTTTATTATACATCTAATGACATGCAATATACGTCAAAATAGAGTTATCGTTATGGTTCATCAAAGTGTATACTTACTTGCATTTCATAGCAACAAAGACTAGCTTTATAAGCGTCTGACAGATCAGTTAGATATGAAAATTAATATAGTAGGATATAGAGATTATTCAACTGCTTGGATCGATTATGGGGAAATACTTCACGAGATGGTAGACGTGTTGTTCTTTTCACGAACGAGCGTATGAGAGTGATTGAAAAACAAAACACGACTGCCATCGAGTGAAGGATTTCCCTATAATCGAACCCAGCAGTTAAATAATCTATTTATTACATTTATATCAGTTTATGTATAATTTTAACCTACATTATTGCTTTAGTGAACGTTATCGACGGATGATGTCGACGTCAGCAACACTTTATTGACGTCAAAACTCAACGTCTTTGTGTTTGGAGTTAGTTATTAATATTTAGTGATTATGAATATTCTTTCACTGAGAAATGCCAATATTTCACCCACACAAATGTAATAAAGTGTCATAAAGACAGGCCCATGCGGGCCTGTATCGCTTTATGACTAACGAGGGGCCATGACAGTATAAGAAAATTCGTGTTAAATTTAATATAGTTTGTGGGATTATATCACACAATCCCAGGTTTCCAGTATGAACAAGAACTGTTTATACAACATAAATACAGACCTGAAGTTTTCATCTCTTCCTGTGCGAACAATACTGATAGTGTTAACAACACATATATTGAACAAAAAAAGAAACTTCCGCATTTTAAGCTGTGATTTGCAAAGGGTTGACTTTGTTACACTTTGTACACCAATCCAGATACAATTTCATCATTTTATACTTATCACTCAATCATTCTGAACAATATTAATAATCATCAAAAACCAGAATTAGTGTGTTCTGCTAAAACATGTTTTATTCAAATTGCGAAATCACTATATTTGTATTATAAAGGGAGGTAATCTGAAAATATTCATTCTTGAAAGCTGTATGGCGCAAACGTGAGTAAACAGGTCAGCTTACTTTCTCCGTCTTTTTGGTGCTGGGGTTATCTTCTGTTTATTTTAATAGAACAAATGTGTGTTAAATCAACACAAGAACTTTAAACCACAAGACCCGGAAATGCTGTTTAAACCAAAACGAGGGGAATCACTGTGCGTACAAGTTTGATTCAAGGGAAATTGTTTTCATGACAGTGCTGGCCTTTTAACAAAGGTATTAACATATAAGACCAAACAAAATATATTTCATTGTGTCTACATGTGTGGGTAAAGTTGCGGAAGTTTCTTTTTTTGTTGAGTATATATGAGTGTCTTTAAAGCAATCTGTCTTATATCCGATACAAAATTGGAAGTTATCCGATAAAAAAACTGAATTCAGTTTTCAAAACACACAGCCATAAAATCGTAATTTTCTATTCGCAGTTCAAAGCTTTGTTAACGATTAAATACATACTTTTTTTAAAATAATTTTCAATGTGACAATTGTAATATGCAAATCCCACTAGAGATAAACAAAACAATAACACCCCCCCCAAAAACACACTAAAAAGAAACCCACTAAAAAAAATGAAAAAATGAAATAAATATTATTGTCAGATTTTAATATGATTATCATGATATAATTAATATTATCTTAATGGCTTAAGATACCAGATGTATAGCTTTTCAAAAAAATACCACTTATCCCCATCGAACCCATCTAACCAACCATGTGCCATACTTACGTTATTTATATGCATTCATTACACCTGTAACTGTTATTGTATAGGAACATTATATTAACCGTATGTACAACTATGAATAATATACTATAGTTTTGTTATCTAATCATTATTTGATATCTAAAGGCGGGTCCTGACAAATACGGTCGAAAGGGTTATTGTGATGACGACGCCGACTGTAAGAAAACGAAATGCTGTGTGGAAATCTCACTTCTACGTGGTAAAAGAGATTTAGAGCCAGACTTGACGTATGTTGCAAAAGGCAAATGCGAGAATCTTGGAATTTTAAACGGAAGTAAGTATTGTCTGATTATGATTAGATAAAAAAACAACACTTTCCTCTACCCTATAGACTACAATCGATCTTATGAAAAGGTCACATCCTCTTGAGGGTACCAGTGGATATTATCAACCAGAGAATATAATGTCGACCGAGGCGATTCCACTGGCATCCTCAAGAGGATATGATATTTATTTTACTATACCAAACACATAGAAATCGCATTAATAAGACATATGATAATAACAAAACAACTTTATGTCAAACAAAAATCTTTATCAGAACTTTGCTTTTCAAAAACCTAGCGGGATGATATTTTGCGCTATCACCCTCTATGACTATGACGAGTTGAGGGTGATAGCGCGAAATATCAACCCGGCATGGTATGGAGATTTTACATGGAGTGTTTACAGTGAGATATAATAATTGTATATAAATCATGATAATACAGTAAAACCTGTATTAGGATTCCACTAAAGGTAAGAGCAAAATTGGTTTCTTAAGACAGGTTGTCTTAATACTGTTGGGTTTTTAATTAAAGCAATACTATTGGCAACTGAAACAGTGTCTCTTAAAGACGGTTGTAGCTCAGCAAAGGTTGTAGTTTTAGCATGTTTGACTGTAATAGTAATACCAGCAGCATAACTAGCGATCTGTTGATGAACTTTATGTTGTTACATTTTATTAATCATTTACTCAATTATCTAAGATAATATGATAGAGTTTCCTTAACGTCTCATACCACAATTAATTTTCCATAGGGTTATATTGTATTGTTTTTGTTCGTGGCATAGAGATAAACAAAAACTTACAACATGTATTAAGGATTAAATTCTTCATTGATCCAATATCTGCAATTTAAAACACAATTAACGAATATTTACCAGATTGAACTATTTTAATTTCATGTTTGCATGGCACCTATCAAAATTTAGACAAAAATGCAACCCCGTGGTGATTAGACCCATGATGAGTAAAATGAGGCAAAATTAGCTAGAAATCTTGTATCAACATGCATTTTTCTGTGATCTCTTCCTAAAATGTTGTAGATTTAGAACCTGGTAAAGATAAATCAATGTATCCTGTAAAATGTAGAAAAGCGGACATGTGTCTTTTACCTACCTCCTTCATCTGTAGGGCACGCGTATTCAAGGGAGATAATAGTGGTGTAAGTCCTTTACAATCAAACATTTAAACACTATTTAAGTAAGAAACAACATATACAATTATATACAAGATCTTATATGAATGCTCAGTGGAAAATAGTTTATACTGTTTTCTTTTGAGCGAGCCTAGCTATCACGCCAACAACAGCCACATTTTACGACGTATGTACACCGTTTCTAAACCTATTGATGATGAGGTATATATATAACTTATATATTTTGAGAATCCAAACTCTGTTGACACAATATAAACGATGTTAATCAGCCAGGCCAAACCCTAAAACAGGAGAGTTGAATTAAGAGTTACCAACTGATAATTCATTTTACACATATTCAATCACGTGTATTTTAAGAACCCTTTAAAAATCCTATACTTTGAATCGGCACATATACATTAGTATATGACCTGAACACCTGGAAAGAGTTTTGATAAACGGTTTTGCAGTGTTATTTTGCTGTTAATTGTCGGTTACTGTTTTTAAATATTAATACTGAATACCTTGATTTTTTTTTATATATTTTAGGTTATACATGTTATAGGTTCTGAAATTATACATTTTGTATCAACCATATCTGTCCTTTTTCAGCGTGTATAATACCGAATCTGAGTCCTGAGCTTCCTGGAATACGACACTTTAACCACTGCCCATGCTCCAGAGGACTTTTCTGTGAAGGCACTGGTTTAAGCGAAGTACCTCTTGGTGAAATTGGTAAATACTCTTCTTTGATATAAACATTGTTTGTTTTGGAGTAAATATCACCACTAATTTCCCTGTCGATCACCGAGTTAGTCGTATCCCTTTTCGGAAGTTTTGAAAATTCTTAAAACTGTATGTAAACGTGTAAACATAGCATAATTTAAAAAAACGAAACAAAAGCAACGAACGTTAAGGTGGCCTTAGCAGTGGCAGTAGCAGTAACAAAATATGATGGTTGCGAAAGGGGTTGTCTGTTAAACGTGATGGTGGCAAAGTAGAAACAAGATACTTGCGCAAAGAAAATATACTTGCGATGAGTATAACTATTGATATGGTGCTCTACTGCTGCTACTTCTGGCAGTAGCTACTACTAGTGCTGCTACTGCTGGCAGTATTTAGCAGTAGCAGTGGCAGTAGCAGTAGCAGTTACAGCTGCCAATTTCACGTTCATACAAAAGCATCATGTGTCCCTTACAGTTAGGCTACCGTAGGCGAATCATTTAAATGGAACACGACAATCTTGAAATATTTGAAATGTGTGTACTGATACTGAAATCCAGTATCATTTTTACTTTTACCCTGGTTTTATGTAAATAAATCAAATTTTAAGTATTCACTATTTCGTCTTATTATACTATAAGTTTTAATATATTATTTGTGCAATAATATCAAAAATTGATAATATGCAAAAACAAATTGCTTAAAACGATTCTTATAATTAATATTAATGATTGAACAAATGCAAAATGATATATAGGGTCCTATAGAAACCACTGCGTCCGAACGCAAGTTATGCAGAAATGCCGCGAGTATTTTTTAAAATATAGATTGCCGTGTGCCCCTTTAATATTGAGATTAAATATACTCTTTAGACTGTGTTCGTGATAACCTTTACATGACTCTATAAATAGTTCATTGGGATAGTTCTATTAACGGTGTCCATCTTGAATGTGTGTGTGTGCTTGTTCCACAATGTATAATTTTATATTCCTTCATAGTCAGTGTGACGAAAATCTCGGCAAATCTAAAAGCATTGCTTAATAGCACAGTCACATTAACTAATTTGGATTTACAGTATACGTAACACAATTAGTTTTGATTTTAAAACAACTTGAACAAGTTGATATGATACTTTGACGATTTACGAACGAGTGTCATGTTAATATTAAGTTTGGTTGACCAAAAATGTCGCTCCTTGCAAAGAATGCATCATGTCACCTCTATGGACAAGTTTCATAATATTGATGTCTAAATGCTTTAATTACTATCGTAGCATGGTCGGTGACATTACTTTTGATAAATGCAAAGCATTAAATCGCTACGCCCATCTCGGTGTTTAAATAAGCCAACTCGCTGAGACCAGACTCTATCTGTTATTTAATTAACACGTAAAAGGTAAATCATAAACTAAACAATAAGACGTGGTTTCAGTTATACTTGGAGCTCAATGATTACAGAGAAATCAGATGATTTTGAATTTTTTATTAATACCCGACGAAAATTATAGAGGTATTTTTATATTTTAGGCGTGTGCAAACCAAAGGAAATACCTTGCAATAAGAAAAAGGATTGCCCTAAGAAGCATTGTTGTGTTAGTAATGCTCTTCTAAAAGGAAAACGATCCGTTGATAGCGCAACAGCAATGGGGAAATGCCAACCACTTGGAAAGCTTGGTTCAAGTAGGTTGTTCTGACATCATTTGTTACTGATTATATTTACTATTGATAGGTCGCAGTTTTCAAAGAATTGATTAAACACATATTGAGAGTAATTTGTGTTTACTACTTTTATTTGCTGATGTAAAGTATAGATGTCTACTATAGAATGATGTTGAACGACGGAATATTGTATGACTAATTCTAATGGAAGTAATGTTGCCTTCTTTTCATGTATAGTGTGAATATCTTTCCTTTGTTATTAATGTTTTAAAATGTCAATTGTTTCACCCATGTGATCTCCCTTAAGTAATATACACGCTTCCCAGGTTCATTGTGTGGAAATACAACATTGTCATACTCTTGCAATCAATACTGCTATATATATCCCAAAGTATATAACATAAAATACAACATTGTCAATCAATACTGCTATATATATCCCAAAGTATATAACATAAAATACAACATTGTCAATCAATACTGCTATATATATCCCAAAGTATATAACATAAAATACAGCATTGTCAATCAATACTGCTATATATATCCCAAAGTATATAACATAAAATACAACATTGTCAATCAATACTGCTATATATATCCCAAAGTATATAACATAATATACAACATTGTCAATCAATACTGCTATATATCCAAAAGTATATAACATAAAATGCAGCATTCACAGAACTCAGCCATCCAAAAACATGAATTAAAAACAACAATTACATGGATAAAATAGAAGGAAATATAAAAAGATCGGACAGGGAAAGTAGCATTCAAAGAGGACCGTCAACCACAAAACGCAGAAACAAACATGCAAACAGACAAACAAGAAGGCAAAAGTAATAATAAAAGTAAACGACATCACAAACACAAAAGGGTTGACAATAGGGCTACCGCCTTGGAACGGTCAGTGGCAAAGTAGGCCACTGGGGTTTTAAACCGTTTCTAGGGTGCACCAAACCTCACACTTACCCTACTGTCATCCCATTAAAACAGGACAGTGTAAATAAAGAAATCCCCGCCATGATCTAATCTCTAACCAACAAGGAAGCATCAATAGGCAATATAAGTAAAACACAAATATGCTCGTGTAAATATAAAACAAAAAAAAAATAGCATAGAAAGCCACAATGAAGGTACTCAATGACTTGGCAGAAGCCAGAGCAATAAGAGAATAAACCATTAAGAACCCAATTATGTGACACCACAAAACTTAAAGGGTTCGACAACAGGGGTGCTGCCTTGCGACTGTCAACGGCAACATGTTCGTTGTGGTTTAAGCTAGGTTCTCTGTTAATGTGAATTATATTGTTTTATTGTAGGCAATCGTTGTTTGTTAACGTTACTGTATACAAAAAAGAAAAGAAAAAGAAAAAGTGCAATAGCGCATAACTGAACAACATGAGATAAAGTTACTAATTGGCAGCTTTATAAAACGTCTCCCAGTGCTACGAAACCTAATTGAAAATAATGAAACAATAAACAAAATGTATGACCAAAGAGAGATTTTAATTTCGATATCGTTAATGATCCGTGCTTAGATGGGGATGTTCCCATAGCAACCTCTTATGGGGTATATGCTTCTTAGCTTATCCTATTTTTTTAAGGCTCATAGTCGAGTTGCGGACTTTAATATTCATAATCTTACAAACTAAACAGCTACTCCATCAGGGCTACCATAACCATAAACTACGAAACAACTATGCAAAATTGTATTATCGTAATCCTGATCTGATTTTAACATATAGACGTAATTTAAGAAGTATTCTGCGACAAGGACTATCACAACCTGCTTCTGTGGTAACGCAATTTATACATTTGACATTTCGTAAGATCCCTGGTCATGACCACTTTCATACAGTCTTTATTAAACTTTCAAACATGTATCAAAAAAAGTTATGACCATATATCAGTTTGCAATGGACTGAATGTTTAATGGTTGACCAATTTACAATTTGACATTATGTTTTCCTCTTTGATTGTGCGATGACCGGACAGATTGTGGACCAGACTATGACGTCTACCTAATTCCTGAGAGGACGATCACTTTGGTGTTTGTGTCCAGTTTTGTCTTGTTGCTCTGGATTCTGCCAAGTCACCGAGTACTTGCTTTGTGGCTTTCTCGCCTTTTGTTTTTGTGATATTCATGTACGACACACTGATCAACTGGCTGCAGCGAAGTCAGATGGTTGCAGAGGGCGAAATTGTTAGAAGTTAAGGATTAGTCTTTTTGCTTTTTGTTGCGTATTTTGCTAAATATATTGGAAAATGATTATGAAGATTTCAAAAGGAATGACAGAGGAAGCTTTCACTTTAAAAATCCGGTAACGACGTCAGTGCGTATAGCACCCTGTATAAATGTCCAACGGTTTGTAAAAACTATGACATTTTCAGAATAAAGACAAATAATGAACTGATATACGCAATTGTAATTCAATTTAAAAGCTGTCAAGATTGTCAGTCCTTTCTGTATAACTGTACAAAATATCTCATTGAAATAATAAAAACTTTCCGAATTATAGAATTTTAAAATCGACAGGGTAAAACAGAATAGCGAATCAGAATGTCTGAGGTATTTTACAAGCGCGAACGGTGAAATCAGAGTGAACATTTCACATGGAAAGTGGAGGTCAGAGTGTTTTAAGCAATTCTTTCGCGTTTTTGACGATTGCTAGGGTAACCACCGAACATTTTGGATTGAAACTTAACACGAGTATTTGTAATTGGCATATTGGACAAATTAGTAAAGGCAATGCAACCTCAATTGTGATGATATAAAGACTAAATTCAAATATTTATTGAACAGTTAGTGTGTGTTTTTATGCCCCCGAAGGGTGGGTATATAGTAATCGCACTGTTCGTTCTTTCGTCCGTCCCTTCCGTCCGTCACATATTTCGTGTCCGGTCAATACCTCTGACATTTATGGAGGGATTTTCAAATAACTTGGCACAAGTGTTTACCACAACAAAACGACATGTCGCACGCAAATTTCAGGTCACTAGATTCAAGGTCAAGGTCAAACTTAGAGGACAAATCATATGGCTCTATATTTGATTTTAAGTCATGTAAGTCGTGTCCGATCTATAACTTTGTCATTCATTGAAGGATTTTCATATATACTGACACAAGTGTTCACCACTACAAGACGACATGTCGCGCAAAAAATCCAGATCACTCTGACCTTTCCGTTCGCATCTGAAATGTTCACTCTGATTTCACCGTTCGCACTTGTAATATACCTCTGACATTCCGGTTCGCTATTTTTTTTACCCTGTCGACTTTAAAAATTTTTAACTCGGAAAGTTTTCTAGACGAAAACTATTGTGTATATAGTGTATTAGTCTAATTAAAGCAGGGTCCCATGATCAGTTCATGAAAAATGCTTATTAATAAATGCAGACAATTCTCAAGTGTGATCAAGATCGATTCAGGACGTTTTGGCACCAAACCATTTCGACACCTAGACGAATCGGCACCTCGACGGTTCGGCATCAAACCATTTCGGCATCTACGTTTTACCTTAGACGTTTCGGCACCCATTTATATTTGAGTATTATAATGAAGTAAAGAAGTTAAGAAATTAAATATTTTCTATAAGATCACTTGTAATTCATTTAAAATGCTAAGTTGATTGCCTTAACGGCAACTCCGAAGCGGTTTTGAGCCTGAATACAACTAAAACATGAACATAAATAGGGTCCATATGATATTTAAGTAAATATGACTTTTATATTATATCGTAACATGGTCACTGAAATTCCCTTTGTAATAGTTCATTGCAAATACTTGAATATGTTCCCCTTAACATGTATAATAATGTATACATAAGACCAAATAAAAACTTATCTGTATTCATACAGTATATTTTAAGTCTTCACTTTACCTTCCTGTCATCTCTATACGGACGACTACATGTATGTGACTTGAGCAAAGCCTCCACAAACTAACCCATTATTAAATATCGTCTACATATAACGCATGTTTTATACTTTTCTTGTTATTATTTCATGAGATATTTTGCACAGTTATTAAGAAAGGATTGACGATATTGACAAGCGTTTTAAATTGAATTAAAATTGCGAATATCAGTTCGTCATTTGTGTTTATTCTGAAAATGTAATAGTTTTTACAAATCTTTGTACAATTATACAAGGTGTCATACGCACTAACGTCGTTTTATTACCGAATTTTTAAAGTGAAAGCTTCTTCTGTCATACCTTTTGAAATATTCATAATCATTTTCCAAATATTTAGCAAAATACGCAACAAAAAGCAAATATACTAACCACACCATTAACCTCTAACAATTTTGCCCAGCTGACTTCTCTACAACTATCTGACTTCGCTGCAGCCGGTTGATCTGTGTGATGTACACATGATCATCCTTGTGTTATATTGATATTTATATTATTAGTTATTAGGATTCTTGACAGGGGACATGGCCTCACATTCCCTGCCTGGAAATTATATTCACCCGAGCCGTTTGGCGAGGAGTAATATATATTTCCAGGCAGGTAATGTGAGCCCATGTTCCCTGTCAAGAATCCTATTAACGAGTTTGTAATACTTCAAAGTTGTAACCTTTTATTTCAGAAAAAAACCCAGCCAAAAACATGATTTCATATTTTTTTGCACCAATTTCCCCGTAACGTGCCTCTAACCAGACGTTGTTTACTTTCATGACGTCATCGCTCTAACGTCGTTAAATTTGGCGGATTTTTTAATAAAATAAACGTATTTTGTCACTATGTTTATGTTTTATTATCTGTAAAAAGGGCCAAAAAAAATACACTTACGACTTTTTCAGACTTGTACACACAGTGGAAAGCGCAGAAAAGCGATTGTAAGGAAACAATCGGCGGTTTCCAAAACGAATTGGCAACGTTATCGTCGCCATTTTGTTTTTGTGTATTTGAGTAATGGAGTACCTACGGAGAATTCGTCCTATATTCACGTCTCGTGACGTAGACATGGGCTCATGTCTACGGCGCATTGACCAATGAAATCCTGAGAATTTGCTTTGCAGTATGACAATAATTCTGCTATACTGTTAGAGGATATATCTTTACTGCGATGACAATAGTTTAAATGTGAGGTTTGGTGCACCTTAGAATCTGGTTGAACCACCAGCCGCATTTGTGCCACAGACCACTCAAAGGCAGCAGCCATATTGTCAACCCTTTTGCATATTTTGTCAAATACCCAGCCTTTTATTGATTATTGTCATTGTTGTTTATTTCTATGCGTATTTTTGGTTGACTATGGCTATGAATTCTACCTTTCCTGTTCTATATACATCTTATATATATAATATATAAATAATAATCACCAGTCAGAACGTTAGGATGTGTTTTGCTCTAGATACAATGTTGTTAACACATGCTATATACAGGTAAACAAATAAAGGTTCTTTCTTTTTAAGGTTGCTTACCTGAAAATAAGCGTGTCAAGGGTTTGTGGTTGGAATCGTGCCCATGCAGACGTAAGCTCCGGTGTGAACCTGATGGCGGCATAACTATTCCGTTGGGACAAACTGGAAAGTAATACAACATGTTACTTTTCATTTTAAATTAATAAACATTTCCTGTTTTGTCTAAAGAAAATGTACTTACAAGTTTTTTTTTTTTAAAAGTCTTACAACGCTTTCGTTTTTAACACGATTATCTAAACGTTATTTTTTTCTTTATGGTTTGTGTTTTAGCAATACTACATTAGGATCCGTGCAAAAATCATTTAAGGAACTTAATATAAAACAAATGGCATTTTTCAGAACGGCTTTGGTCAATGACCAGCCGCTTTGATGTAGTCTGCCAATGATATGCCCAGTAATTTTCACGAAGTAATTTTGACGCTCAATAATTTTGACGCCCAGTAAATAAACTTTCAAACGTTGAAATACATCATTAACTTTAAAGGTGTGGTTTTGAAAAACAGACAACGAAGAAAACTAATTAAACGCAATTTATTAATTTTAATGTAATGTATTTATTTGCCAAATAATTGTTTCGATCTAGCGCTACTTATATGTTTAAATTGTACCGTTTTTTAAACATATCGATACATTTTATAATACAAATGCTCCTGTTTCTCCTCCTTCTTCTCCATTTATAGTAAGGTATATAATAAAAGGCAAACATACGGCCGTCGTGTGCCTTTTCTCGATATGGCACTAAGGCCATGCAAAGTTGTGCCATTATCTTTAAAAGGCACAATACGGCCGTATATTAACGTCTAAGTATCCAAAGGTGAAAATGAATACAGTTAAGTTTTCAAAAAGAATTAATTAGCTGACTATTCCATGCTATTAATTCAACGTATAGTTTGGCATAAAGCAATCCAACATGACCATATTGTATTATATACTGAAAGGAAAAAGAAACGCATACTCAAAAAAGTGCATATACTACACTATTATACACACATAATTCCACGTAATATTCCATTTATATCTCAACGTGTTTTGTACAAAAACGAGCTACAACTAATTACAGAAAGGACAACTCTGTCATGTAGTAGACCTTTTAATCAAAGTATACTTTGTTTCGCGAAATTCATAAATGTTGAAGTTTCGCTTGAAAAAGTTAAGCAATTTCAGTATTGTGCTTAGTGTTAAGAGATTGCAACGTTTAAAGCCTAAGTTTGCTCAGCTGCTTGAGTCGAATGCGCATTCTGTCGATAATGAAACTTTAAAGGGGTGTTCGGTGCTGTTTAAAGAAAGTTAAAAATATCGGATAGGGAAAGCAGCGTCCAAGGACGACAAATAGGAAAGCTTAAATTTGTTTCATTAGTGTTAATTTAAACTTCGTTTCACGTTGGTTTACTCCAGGGTGTTTTAAAATGGAAGCATTCATGAAAGATGATGTAACAGTTGTAATGTTGTCATGCAGGTCTGCATATAGACTGGCTGTCGTCACTAAATTTTAGTGGTTCAGAGCTATTCAGAAAAAGACTGCTCCGTCCTTATGTTTGTTTAAGATTATAATGTTAGAGACAAGAAAGATATAAAAATCGGAGGACAGGGAAAGTAGCATTCAATGACTACAGTCAACCACAAAACACAAAAACAAACACGCAAACAGACAAACGAGAAGGCAAAAGTAATAAAAATGCAAACGCATTACAAACACAAAAGGGTTGACAATAGGGCTACCGCCTTGGAACGGTCAGTGACAACAAAGGCCACTGGGGGTTTAAACCGGTTCTAGGGTACATCAAACTTCACACCTACCCTACTGTCATCCCATTAAAACAGGACAGTGTAAACAAAGAAATCCCGCCATGATCTAATATCTAACCAACAAGGCAGCATCAATAGGCAATATAAGTAAAACACAAATATGCTCGTGTAAATATAATACAAAAAAAACAATAGCCTAGAAAGCCACAATGAAGGTACTCAGTGACTTGGCAGAAGCCAGAGCAACAAGAGAATAAACCATTAAGGGCACGACAAGAAAGATCATAGACAAAACCGTCTTTCCGAACGGACAGGCCTAATGTCGCCCTGTACCATTCGATTAGCAGTAATATTAAACATACAATATATACCGGAAATACCCATTATGCGTTTCCTTGTTCTTTCAGTATATGTATATATTTATATTTTGTACTGTACTGTATTGCAGATGCGGCAGAAGAGGATATGTACCCGGTTAACATTAATATCTTACCACCTTGTCGTTAGCGAGCTTGAGATCAAGATGTTAGTGATAAGATCAACAACCAATTAACGAACAGATCATATTTGATAATGTGTGTGTCGAAAGAATCCACATATGTTCATATATTAACAATATAAATACCTAGCAATAACAGAATAATATAATTATATATATGAGCCATGCAAAATATCCGAAAGTTATGTTAACATTCAATGAAAGCTTACCAGTATTTGATTTCAAAAGATTCAGTATATATATATATATGTATTGAAATAAAATGTAAAATATATTTCTCTTTGTATACATATTGTATACGGCATGAGAGAGATTTTGTGAATATGAAAGAAAGGGATGGTCTCATGCCTTAATCATGTTAATAACTCAAAAGTATTTTGATCCAATTTGAAAAATAGTATATAGCAATTTAATGTATACTATATATTGTCTGAAATACTGTTTTAGAACATTCGATTTAAAAGATCCGAATTATATAGTGTGTGTAAAGAAATATGAACACCAATATTTGAGAGTTCCTAGTACAGTGGATACTATAAAGTCTGAGTTTTGCGAGGATGGAGATAGAGGAAAGAAATAATTAAATAGTATTGTATTAAAAGGCAACACGAAATCCAGCATACAGAAGCATTATAAAAACAGAGAGAATGGCAATGGACATGCCAAGAATTGTAGTATCACTATTTTACAAATGTAAGAAATTGGAATCGAAGGCCACAAATGACCAGTCAGTAACACTACTGATTTGTAGTTGGGACTACTTTCAAATAGCGAACAGGTAGTTACGCAATCAACTTCAAACATTCACACACTTTAAAACACAACACTCATGGATATTAACTCATTTAGAAGTAAAGTATACGATAATAAACTCAATAGGGTTGACGATAGGAGTATAACCTACCGCATTTAAATGGTCAATGGCAATTTGGTGCTGAAATTTAAATCGGGTTCTAGTTTCATTTTCATTCCAGTGTAAATAAATAAATATCCGCCAGACAATATCCTTAAACAAACCAGGTTAATATGCAGCATAAGTAAAACACAGGATAATATATATATATATATATGTGTGAATGGTTTAAACCAGGTTATATGGTTAAACAAACCCTACACTTGCCCTATGTTTATTCCAGTAAAACGGGACAGAGTGCATAAATAAATCCCCACAAGGCTATATAATCGATATAATTATGCAGATCGTTTTATTGTATAACGTTTTGAGAGCGTATGTCATATATTGTTCATGAATACCGGGAAAGCAGGTGTTCATTTTCAAGTCGAAGTGACCTTGACCTTTGACTTACTAACCATATAGTACAAAGGGTGGTTGTCATGACCGGGTTTTTCTAAGGATAATGCACCTATGCTGTTTGATGAGCACATATGTATATGTTCGAAGTTATCGCACAGACTGCGTATGTCCTTAGGATGTCATGCTGACCTTTGGTTGATCTGCTAATCGAAAAAGTAATAGGCACCCAGGGCAATAAACCCATGAAGGTTCATGAGTATGAACATTATAATATACTTCGGGATTATCGCGCAAAAGAGTATGTCCGTATTAATGCCCATATGATGCTCTGGGGACCTTGACATCTGATCTGCCGACATCATAATCAATGGAAATCGTCTCATTAATACTGATATTATATATAATGTCTAACCCTGCCTATACCCTTAATGATTTATTTGATCGGAAAACAACACTGAAATGGATGGACAGCGCCATACAATACATGCTGCCATATACCTGACATCTCGTGAATGTATGCTTATGTCATATATGGTCTGCAATTAAATGAAAATAACGTTAGTGTATCATTGTAACATATACGTCTAATTAAACAGTTATATATCGTATATTTCCCTTTAAAAAACTGACGTTAGAGAACACCATTCCTTTGACATTAGGGTTAATGCATCATTAACAGTATAGTTTATACATTATATATCAAATTCATTTACTTGGTTTCATGAAAAGAACACGAAAATAAGATTCGTTTTATCATATGATAACATTTATTGGAGGTAGCTGTTGTTTACTTGCAATATTACGTCATAAAAGACAATCGAGCGCATTGTTTATTTTTCTTGAAGCTTGTAGGTTACACACAATTATGGTAATATCACATAATATATAACGGTATACGAGCGACGTCTTCCAAAGGTCTCACTAATACATCATATATACATGTATTTAGATATCTATGCTGCTAAAGCTACCTTTATTCTAATGTCAAAGCAGCGAGCGTACCCTAAAGTCAGTTTCGGTGTCGTGTGAGTGACGCAACATCAAACTATTAGGTAGCATGTTTTTAATGTCAAAAATATAAAATGCGCTTATTTAACATTATGCCTATGACCTTGTAATGAATGTTTATAATGCAACTATAATGTAACGAGTTACTCCATTGGCTTACGTCTCTAATTTGCGAACGTAAAACGCATGATTTAATGTCTGAAAAGTACGTGCCGTCACAAAACGTTGTAACAAACTTGATGACGCCATTCGTGAAAAGCCGGCCAATCCCGTCATTCTACGGGATCATGCCACGTGTGTATTTCGGCGGATCGATGTTGGTTCAATATCTTGACAATTTTTTAGCTGGAAGGCAACACTATATATTAATAATAATGTCCCTCTACATGGATACACACAACATCAAACATATTTATGTTACTATCAGGGGTCACTCTGACATCTTCATATCACACAAATATGGGCCGGCACAATTAAATCTACAAGACAACTAGCAATTTGCAGAAAACAAACAAACATGGTATATTCACATTTCCTTTTAATATTGCTGATGTAAAAATTAGTGACACTATCACCACTATCACCAACAATTGATAGACGGGGAAGCTGGATAACAATATCCTATCAGCCCCCAAAACAGCATAAATATGTGGATATAAAGGTCGAACAGGAAATGCAGCATTCAAGGACCACTGTCAACCACAAACACGCACGGAAACAAACAACAACTACAATAATTAATAAAAGGCAAGACATGACATCAGAAACTTAAAAGAGTTGACAATATGTCGATGCTCCTGCAATATCATTCAAACCCTTTAATCAGTGACTGGGATGGCAAAGACGCTGCGGTTTTGAATTAAACTGGGGAGTTCGATTTGTAAGCGAGAACTTGTCGTTTCTTACGAATGGCGGGAGGTAAAGAGTACTGGTTCTATTTTGTTCACGAAATTATTCACTGTGTAATATTAAATATTGTTCAAGAGATGTTCACTGTTGACTATTGTTCATCCTTATGGGTTACCATAGAAGCTCCCACGCTATCACTGTTTCCGTCTCAACCCTGCGCGTCCATATGACTTAGTGACGTTTATCGTCCGCAGGCGACGCGTGATGTGTTTTCTATAACTTGACGACGACTAGCGGGACATAATACTGGAACCTTTTCGGGGCGATTAGTGCAGATTTTGTGTCATGGCCGACAATGCTCCCACACAGGAGTTCAGTGGAGTGAATGTACAGACATGCACGTTTTCTGAATTTAAATCATACTGAACATCCCTCCAGAGACTTGTTTCACTCGTTAGCCAAATCCTCCAACCAGGTCAGAACTTGCAGAAGCCGTTGTTGACGAGTGGAGCCAAATTCCATGAGCTGAGTTCGAAAAATTCGTAAGGGGCCTAACGTCACGTTTTCCTGAAACCATTGTTGATCTATGATGATACAAGTTACAAAAATAGATTGAAATGAATATTTCTGCAACAGAACTTGAAAATATGTCTTTTATTAGCCCACCCACAGACATAACTACATTGAGTTTTTAGGGATACTCCTATACAAATATAATTATCTTTTGGGTAATATTGCCTTTATTGAATATATTATTTTACTTTAATCATAAATTGTGTAACTGTTGACCATTGAATTGTTTTGTTGAGTGTATATATTTAAAATATTCAACGCCATTTATTCGCTACTAAAGTACATTTAAAGTAATATAGGGTACACATTTGTTCTCTCGCTCTTCTCTGTCAGCAGCTCTATACAAACTTAAATGTGATGGTGAAACGGTAAACAACAATGCTGTTCAAGCCAGTGCAAGCCACATTTAGGATATGTTGTTTTAATTCATTAGTATTTGTTTGCTTATTTATATGAAACCCCCCCCCCCCCATACCCCCCAAAAAACCCACAAACAAACGTTAATGCCCATCACCATATCCTGTATTTATTTTCGTGAATGCACAAGTGAACCAAGGCAAGTCAGTATACTGTAGAGACGTCCCTGATGAGAGGAAATGTCGCGAGGTAGTATCTACGTTACTTAATTCTTGATCCATTTACAAGTGTCACCGTTGATTTACAAGTAGGATCTAGGAAATATGCTATTATGTTTCACTTCTGCTGGATAGGATGTTGTTTATAGCTGTGGACGTTTTAACAAATTTACATGACAGCAGTCATTGTTCATCGACACGGAGCTGCTATTTAAACGTAAACGCATTATTACGTTTGAGCAAGGTACAAGTGATACAAAACGAACTGATATTGTTTAGTTTATCTCATTCGTTAGTTCTTTTGTATTTGGACAGTATCTCAGGATAATGCAGATACTTCATGCTACACTATTCGTTTGTCTTTATTATTTGTCTCAGGTATGTATACTATTTGTTATAATATATAAGCGTCATTTTAAGTTTTAACTGATTTAGAGTGATATGTGCTAAGACTTATTCTTATATAGTTTACTTGTTTTTCTCTTAAACGAAGATTATTCGAGAATCATTTATACAAGTAAGGTGAATCAACAACATGCGGAGGAATTTCAGATTATTCTGGAATCTTATAATTTCTTTGAAAATATGCGCAAACTTACGTGCAATACTGCTGTTTATAGTACTATAGATATTAAAATTCAAAGCAAACCATCATGCGATAACATAATGAATGTGTGGACTTCGACGGACTTCGCAGTACAATAACCTTAACGCCAAATTTGAAGAGATATGTAAACGGCAAGTGCGAGAAACTTGGAACTCTAAACGGAAGTTAGTACAGTATGATCCAAGTGTTTGACGGCACGTCGACACATAAATAGGTCATATTGTTCGCAACAACCGACGAAAGATAACGAAATTAAGTAGTAACTAAAGATTAATGTAAATATATAAAGATAAAATTATTAAAAAATAAGGGATAATATGGTAGTAATATAAACTATATGCAAATCAACAAATGCCCGTCAACGGTTATATAAACAAGTAAATATATATAAGAACACATTATAATGATTTATATATCTGATTTCCTTTAGGAAATCTAAAACAAGTTTAAAATCTATAGTATCAAATAAACCTTTCATAGTATTAACACTATAGTACGCATAGGAACAAAGTCTACACATTCCAACAAGATGTGTTTGACCGTTAACGGTGCAAAGCAGGGTATACATACTGGTAATTGCTCAGCTAGTAATAAATATGAATGAGTATAACGTGTATATAGGTTATAACAAGAGAAGAATGTATGTTATCTCTCATAAAATCATTATTTCAATAAAGTACATGCATGTCATACGAACCACCTTAGACAGTTTTCCACTGTCGCTAATCCTTTGTTTAGAATATTCTATTTATAGGTCCCGAAAGTGAACACTTTATGGCGTACACAATTTTTTTTTGCAGAATGTATGATACCGGATGTGATTACCTCGGGTCTCGATAAGCGACACTACCATGAATGCCCATGCTTCGAAGGACTTTCCTGTAAACATACGGGTGTAACAGTCAACGATGGTAACCATTTATTATTATTAAATAATTGTTATCCAAAAACATAATATGTATTTCCCATTGGAATAGTTGTAACAGCGCAATCACACGCCGAATGTGTGTTCGGAAATCGGTGACACACAATTTGACATTATTATCTTTTAAACAATATGGAAACACGCAAATGAAACGTTACATTTTGAACCTGATTTAAAACCACAGTGGCTGACCGTTCCATGGCGGTAGCCCTATTGTCAACCTTTTTATGTTTGTGATGTCATATTTTGCCTTTTATTCATCTTTGTAGTTGTGTTTGTTTCTGTGCGTGTTTGCTGCATTTCCTGTTCGACTTTTATATCCACTTGAAAAGAAATTACACGTGGCATGTGACCGGTACATCTTTTCTATAATAGGCGGTGCGAATTATTTGTTGCTGAATTTCACTATATATTCTGATTATATATTATTCATACTATATATTAAACTATCTGGTTTCATGAGTGACCATATATAGCTCTATAAAACATGGCAGTTTTACTGAATCTGTGAGTTTTTTTAATAGCACACGTGCAGTAATTTAACTGTTATATCAAACAAAATAAATTCAATTCTCCCTTAAAATAAACATTAAAGATACTATAGCTGTATAAGGATTGTGGGAGTGTACCTAAAGCAAACGGGAGGGTATTTACGCTTGATTTACCACCAAATTCAAGCTTGTGAAGCAAGGCCGCAAACCCGTATATTAGGGAGAAAGTTTTACTATGACATCATTGTTAATCCGTAGTTAGATGTAGTAACATCGATATAAAAACACATCATTATACTTATTATTAAAAAATAGTCCCCTGAACACGGATTCGAGCTCGAAACCTCCGATTTGACAATCCGTATATTTTACCATTGTGCCACTAAGGCAACTGAAGCCTGCTTTTCATTTTAAGTATGTATTCGTTTGGTAATGGACTTGGGGTAATTTCAACATAAAAAATACACAGTACTTTGTCAGCGAATACTATTCTAATGTATTGTCGCGTTCGAATCTCGCATATGCTACACTGTTTTTCAGTGGATGGGTGTGCTTGTTTGACGTTGCTTTGTCGATTAGACGTAAATAAATAAAAAAAAAGGTTGGCTAAAAAACTGCCTTATATTCTGGTTTCAAATCATTTTTCACTAGCTTTAATTTAGTATTAAAGCATCATATTTGTTTTAGGTACATGCCTACTAGTCTAGATATTGTAGTTTTAAGGAACTCTAACAAATTTATGTTAACGGTTGTACAAATGATTGTCGTGAAGTTAATATACATTCTTTGGCAGGTAACACAATTTAATGATTCACTTGTTCAACAAAGCGGTCGAGTAGATATTCTGATTGCTGTGCACAGTCCTGTCAATGTATATTAATGATCCACACAAACAATTAAAAAGGCTATCGATTTACATAGAATTGCCAATTATGATTTGTATACTGGACAGCAGTATTTATTTTTATTTTGACATTATTTGTTATTTAGTCCTTTCATTGTATATTTCTATACGTTTGTTTATCAACCATAATATTGTTTGCAAGGTTGCATTGTAACATTCATATCGTTTGCATAGTAACTTCTACGTTTTGTTTGCATAGTAATCATTATATATTTGAATAGTAACCATACTATTCTTTTTATAGTTTTCCTAATTTTGATTTCATTGAAGACAATGCTTTGCATTCAGAAAATGGCCGTCACGATTTCAGAAAGTATTAGTATTATTCGCGGTTTTAGTCATGATGGTTATTCACTTGCATTTCAGGTGTGTGCAAACCAGAGGGAAGCAAAGTAATAACTAAGCGAGTATACAGAAGCATTTAAAAAACAACAACGGAGAGAGATAGTATGGATACGTCAAGATGTGGATTTCACTATTAATATGTATTTGTAACATAATACACATGAACAAAACACTGTACACTCGATTATTTTCACTTCTCTAGCGAGTATAGTGTACCCAAACACTCGTAGTTTAAATTAAGTTTGAATTAATACCTCATTCATCGTGCATTATATTTTACCTATCCTCAATGTGTGTATTAACTGTTGAAATTTGTTGATATATAGACAGAAGCTTCAAAAAACGTGTTTGTGTTAGAATGTGTCATACCTACTTTGTATGTAATCTATATGTCAAATGTCAAGGTCACTGTGATCTGACTAAAAATAGGCGAGGATTTCCTTATTTACACTGTCCCGCTTTATTGGAATGAAATAAGGTAAGAGAGAAATATGTTGCAACCTAGAACATGGTTTGAACCCCTAGCGGCCATTTGTCACTGACCGTTTCAAGACGGTAGCCCTATTGTCAATCCGTTTGTGTTTGTGATATCGCATTTCTTGCCATTCATATTTACATGATCATTTATGTGTTATACTGTATTGCCTATTATTGCTGCGTTGTTTGTTAGAGAAAGAACCTGGCGGGGATAACTTTATTTACACTGATCCGTTTTATTGGGATGCCAGTAGGGTAAGAGTGAGGTTTGGTGCAGCCTAGAACCTGGTTTAAACTCCCATCGGCCCTTTTTGCCTCTGACCGTTTCAAGGCGGTAGCCTTATTGTCAACCATTTTATGTTTGTGTTGTCGTGGCTTGCCTTTCAGTCGTCTTTAAAATTATTTTTTATTTGCGTGCGTTTGGTTGACTGTTGTCCTTAAAAGCTGCATTTTCTCTTTGACTCTTATGTCTACTTTTATTAAAGACTTATTAAAGGCTTCGATTACATCTGCCTGGATATCTGATAACAAATTCAGCATGATATCTCTTTTATTGCAATACCGATACAAATCTGCTGGAGTAGGCGCCCATTTCGTACACATTGCGATTAACATTCACGTTTTCCATGTCCTATGTTTATATATTTTTAAGTATGATCCAATTAGAATTTGTCAGATGGTCAATCAAACTTGAACTACTAGGTGCCATATATAAACCGTTATACAAAATACACATACTATTTTAATTTCTATATGTTTGACTGGTATTATAACTTGGTGAACAAATACATATAATCCTCTCTCATCCTAATTATTTTACAAGATAACCCTCTTATTAAATACGAATTACTATAATGTAAGCCGAATGAAGCGGACATGTATTCCTCCACAAACTAGTGTTGCTTTAGAGGTCAAGATCACAGTGAAACATATGATAGCTGCATAGTGAGACATACAGTGTAGTAGGCATTGTTTTAATAGTGTTTATGCCAGCTGCATAGTGAGACATACATTGTAGTAGGCATTGTTTAAATAGTGTTAGGTATAAACTCGAAATGGAAATGTAGCATTCACAGAACACAATCAACAAAAAACACGCACACCAAACGAATTACAGGGATAAAAAGAAGCAAAGCATGCGACACCTGACATATAAAGGAGTTGACAATAGGGGTACCAAATTGGAACGATCACCGGGTGCACCAAACCTCACTCTAACACTATTGCCATCCGAAAAATACCGGACAGTGTAAATATAAAAAAACGCCAGTCTATTACCTCATACAACCTAGGCAGCATTAATAGCCAATATAAGTAGGTATAAAAGTCGAACAGGAAATTAGCATTCAAGGACAATAGTCAACCAAAACGCGCACAGAAGCAAGAAACACATGTGTTGAAGGAAAAACTGGATCTATTAATGTCATACAATCACTGTGAGATGAAAAGATAACAATATTGAATGGATGTACGAGTAGACTTTCTATGGTCATCACAACACTATTGTGACAGAAAAAGCAGATATTAACGTGGAATAGAGGAAATGTAGCATTGAAGGACAACAGTCAACCATAAACACGCACAGAAATAGTTTAAAACATGATCAGATGGTGATGATCATTTATATATAAATATAAAAACCGAAAGTCTAGAAAACCACAAAGTTCTCAATGACCTGGTATATCATGTAGAACAAGAGAACACACCATTAGGGCATGACAAGACACTACTGAAGACAAATATCAAACTGATACTGTCATAATTTGCGCACGTTTGTGCGTAAATATGTAAAAGAATGTGTCTGTCTTTTTGATTGTATGCAACTAAACATAAATTAAACACAAATCTTGTCCGTGATAAATATGATCTCACTAAAATTACAGTGCAATACCTACTTTTTGATTTATCTTATCAGAACCATTCCTTATCTCTCTAATTTGGAAAAAACGGTGTTAAGGATGATGCTGCCTTATTTGTATTGCCGTTGAAATTATATATAAAATAGCTTGTATATATAACTCGGAAGTGCCTGAAATTTAGTATTTAACACATTTATCTAGTTACTGCTAATCTTGATTCATCTACATTTTGATCATTTTGTAACTAACTAGTATAACAACATAGGTCATGTGTTTACTCATTATGTCACATAATTATGTATTGTTGGATAATTAATGATGTGAAGGGTAGTATTGTCTCGAAAATTGCATACACATACTATAATTCAAGGTGTATGGGATCCCTTGGAAACGACAAACACAAACAATAGAGAAAAGTAGCAGATTCGATTTTATTAAGGCTCTTCACGAGAGGTAAGACAATGTTCAACACCTCATACGTTCTGTATTTAGTTGTATTGACGTTAAAGCCACACATATGGACTTGATTATCGCAAGTGACCAATGAGTAATAATACTTCTTCTTTGTGGTCGGGGCAACATTTTACAGTCGCCACACAACATATTGTAAATGCCAATAAATACTGAAAAGGGGATCTCTCGGAAGCATCAAACACAAACAATAAAGAAATCAAAGTATTGAAAGTACTGAGAATGCAAGGTTTGATAGGAGAGACAGTATGAATAGTTGCACGATATATAGTGCATATATATTGTCTTAGCAATATGGCGATCTTGGGCGACCTACACAGATCTTAGAGGGTCGATCCATTCCAAATATTTTGTGATCGATTGTCATTAAACTGTTTCAAATCTGGACTAGAATATTATTTTATGAACTTGAATAGACAGATTTGTGTTTTATGGCAAAACCGTCACTCAAGATGACCTCCATGTCTATAATTATGTCATTTGCAGAGTGGTGTGTATTAAGCAGTCTTCCGTGAACAAGATGCACTAGAGGGCCTGTATCACTCTACTGACTTGAACAGTCTAAGGCCTATTGGTTTTTTTTTTTTTAAAAAATCAAGGGCTATAACTCTGATGTGTCTAGTCTGATTCAACTGGTTTTGAACTTGTCCAAGCTTTTATTAATATAAATATATTGACTAAATTTAGTAAAGATTGAATGAAAGATATGTTCAGGAGACAAATATAGGACATTGTCATTAAATCAAGGGAACTATCGTGTTTATTATACGATATATGTAGTTTCAGTATGGTGTCACGCTTTTGTTAATATAAAGACTGTTACCAAGTTTTGTAAAGACCGGATGCACAATGAGGCGGCTATATAGGATTTCACATTAAATCAGGGGCAATAATTCTGAATTTTATTAACCGATATGTGTTCTTTTCAAACTTTTATGAGCCTTAATTAATATAAAGACTCCGGCCAAGTTCAGTAAGGATCTGAATCAAAATGAAGGTGCAAGTATTCACAATGCAAAATATAGGATTTTCCATTAAATCAAGGGCAATAACTTTTGCGTTTATTATCCGATATGGGTGGTTTTCAAACTTGTCCAAGCTAACATTGATATAACGACTCTGACAATGTTCGGTAAACATCGGATGAAAAATAAAGGGACTACTAGTCTTCAGAAAGCAAAATATAGGATTTCCCATTAAATCAAGGACAATAACTCTGGCGTTCATTATCCAGTATGGATGGTTTTCGAACTTGTCTGAACGTTCATCAATATAAAGACTCTGACTAAGTTTGATAAATATCGGATGCACAATGAAGGTGCTAGAGTGTTCACAAGGCAAACTATTTTTTTTAATTAATCAAGGGCAATAACTGGTTTAGCGAACTTGTTGGAGCTCTCACAGGTGTGAAGACACTGACCAAGTTTGGAAAAGATCGGATATATAATGAAGGTAACGACAAAAAGTCAAAGGGCAAATGGTAGAAAATCACAAGTGTTATGGGACCTACTATGCATATTAAATCATAAGCTCGTTACTTGTGGGCAAGATTTTTTCTCCAAAATATTACCTCCAATAGTCCTGGAAGGAGAAAGTAAGGGCAATAATAAACATACATATAAGATCGGTGAGAATGGTAGAGAAACTATTAAGTAACAATGCAATTTCTAGGTACATTTTGCAGATAGACATTCTATAATCATGTGTCCGTGGCGTGACCTAGAAAACGCCTTCTGCTGCAGGGACAAATAATTTAACAAGAGGCACTACCCGTTGATTCAACTTCCCTATGTCTGTCCCACACATTGAAAAACAACTTTACTGTAGTATTTACTAAAAAATAAAAATACAAATTTATAGGTGGAAAAAAGAACTGAAATTGATTTTATAAGTAAATACTAGGGTAAAAGTGGTCATAATTTTGATAAAAACAAAACAACTAACAGAACAGAACCTAGTTGGACGAAATAGGTTAAAATGTCGCAGCCATGTGCAGTTTCATGATTTAGTCGATTTCGAAATACCTGTTTACAAACAAACATTAAATCTTTTTGTAAGTACCGTGCCCGAATTCACCAAACATTACTGAGAAAATAAATAGGCTTAAGACTCTATAATATATTTTTGAAACTGGACATACAAACATTTTTTTAATATATGCATGCAAATAAAATAAACATCCTAACAAAACGCAAGTCGGTTTAAACATTTGTCATTATGGATGAAAACTCAGATAAGGTGGAGCTAGACACTTGTTATGATTATATACTGATAATCTGGAGCTTGAAAAATATTATGAATGAAAACTTAGATAATCTGGAGCTTGACACATGTCACAGTTATGAATAAAAACTCAATCTGGAGCTTGACACTTGTTATGAATAAATAGATTATGATAAAAACCTGATCAACCCTGGCTTTCCAAATTGGATGACGTCATGACGTCACAACGGTCAGCGATGTGGCCATTTTGGATGACGTCATGTTGTTAAAACTATCAGCGTTGACGTTTTTTTTATAACATTGTGATGTCAAGTCGTCATGACGTAGAGACACAACTAGAACCTGAACTCTACAATCTATGAAAGTTTTGATCAAATCCGAGCTTAAATACACAAGATATAACGATAACACGATTTATATATATATATATACTATATTTTGACAGAATAACAATCCAGTGGTGTCTAAACATGTTTCTTCATTTCATCTTATCATTAATAATAATTCTCTGACATCGTCAATCACTAAAGCCCTTTTGAAATAGTTGTTGCTATATACAATTATACATAATAAATTAATGTTCATGTTGTTTGCACGTTCTATACAGGAGATATAACGATAATAAAATTTCTATATACTATATTTCAACCTAATAACAATCCAGTGGTGTATAAACCTGTTTCTTTATTTCACCTTATCATTAATAATAATTCACTGACATCGTGAATCACTAAAACCCCTTTGAAATAGTGGTTTCTATATACAATTATACATAATAAATATATTGATACAACTCTTCCCCCGGAAATCTCGTTTAGTTTGGGTTGACTGAATCGGCTCTTTGCGCCAATATTTATAGGATCTTAAACGAGTCACCATTTAATATAAGATTTATGAAACGAGTTATGAATTAATTTAATTTTAACGAGCCTTTTGGCGAGTAAAATTTAAAAATAATTCCTAACTTTATGACCTAGATCTTGATGACTTTATAATAAATAAAATAGTTTCAGTCAATAAAACATGCGTAGTGTTACAGATTTAACTCAGCCAATCAAAATCGTTCCAGGTTGTATTACACGTGTGTCATACAACAGAATATTACATGGGTGTTCGACACTGCTAACACTGCCAAACCCCCGCACAACTATACAAACTGCTTGATTGCCATTTGCTTAGCAAGAACTTTACCAAAACCCCCAGTTTCTATTTATTTTATAAATAACTAAAACATTTGCGACTCATTAAACAAAGTCAGACAGAACCGGACAGTAGTCTTCATCATCGCTCTGCGCATCATATTTTACCATGGAATTTTATTTATATGCCAATGGTATGTATCGTTTATCATTATAAGCTGATAAACTTTTTTTATTTATTGCATAGCTGCTTTTGTTATGCTTTTGTGATCTAATGACTTTCATCTCATGGTGAGCTTCTGTTGCCGTAAACAAAATCTTTTTGTAATCATCATGTGCTATCTGTTTTTTAACAACACATTTTTTAACACTCTTGCATTTCTTTGTACTAACCTCATTGTCTAACATATACGAATATAATTTACTTCGAAGTCCGACAAATTCAACAATGGGTATTCCACAAGTTTCATCTTTCATCTTGCCAATAACCTTTTTATTATCATTAAAATGAAACTGACTTTCCGGATTATAATCGCAATTATCAAAAAGTTCTTTATCCTTGTAAAAGTCTGCATACACATCTTTTGTTTTTATTTCATAGCATAAGGAATCGGTATCAGTAAATAATAATTTAGCTTTTTTATCATATTTAGTTTTAATGTAGTTGTAATGGAAATCATACATCAAATATTTTGACAAGTCTAAAATACACATACCAACATAACAAGGACGATTTAAAACTACTCGGTCTTTTATTCTGTTTATAGCAAATAAATTTTCATTAAACATTTTACAAGAAATAAATGAAGGTCTTGCTGCATATTTTAAAAGGACCTCCTCATCGTAAGTCAATTTAACATTTATTCTTTTTCTCAAATTTTCCATAGTTTTACCAAAAACTGAATTGTTCATTAGTTTGAAGAAATCCTCTTCAAAAGCATTATTACCAGCTGTTCTCTTAGCAGTATTAAAGTCTATGTATGTCTTTCACCACTGTGATTCGTCGAACTGCAGTATTCGGTGTATTTTTGTTACCTTTAATCCAAGCTTTTTATACAGTTCTAAGTTTCTAAAATGCACGACATACTTTTCTTTATTTTTTAGTGTAGTGACAAGTTTATTAACATTGCAAGATCCCAAATTAAACTTTTGTTTTAAATTTTTACAATAGTCTGACAACCACTCATCTTTGATATTTAAACTTTCCGGGGCGAGAGGATAATCATTATGCGAGACATGCAGTTTCTCAGGATACTTAATATCACACTCGACAATGTAATTTGATTTTCTTTTTTCAATCTTGTTAACCCACTAGAAGTTGCCAGTAGGTAACGGTTGGCACATACCCCACCCATACAAGTTATTAGCATCAATATATATTATGTACTTGCTTTCTTTTTTCTTGTCGTAGCTTTTCATATATGTATTATTAGCCTGTGAATATCTGTTTGCAATATAACTCATATCGCCTCTTAATTCTTTTTCCAAAAACAAATATTGATCAATATCAGTGATTAAGTCAAGTTGAATACCAGTCATTTTAAGGCATGCATCCAAAGCTAAACCAGGACTACTGAAGTAATGACAAGGATCTAATTTGTAATACTCAATGCACATTTTTCTTAATTTTTCAAAAACATCTGTCAGCAACAGTACATCTGTCCTAAGATACAAATCATGATATTCTCCCATGCTTTTAATCTTGAATGTTTTCCATATTTTTCATAATCTGCATCTGAAATATGCTCATCATTTAATTGAGAATAAAAGCTATCTTTGCCAGGTAACTTAGTATCCTCGAAGCGTTTAAAACTGTTCATGTAATCATAAGGATAAACACCTTTTCTTTTTATTAATTTTCTTTTTATTAATTCTAACTTGTCGCCAGAGTTTTCCTGAGAGGTATACTGAAACGAAGGGATGTTTTTTACTAAATTATCAAGTGATTGAGACATAAACTGGAAACTGTCAATAAACACTAAACGTTTTCCTAACATGAAAGCCATATATTTTCCATGTTATTTGGTATAACATTTATGTTTTTTTTGAAACTTTCCAATGTGTTGCATTATAAAGTGAGAATCATATCCTCTGAAGTTATAAAACACGACAGGTATTTTTTCAGTCAGTTTGAAATTAATATTACATATATTTTGAGCGCTCCCCCTATACTTTCCAGTTATATGACAATGATCCCTGACTTTTCTGATGAAGTTTTTATATGCCACTGTATGATCCGCGTTACCTTTTCCAAGAGTTGTTACAAAACCGTGATCGCAAATATGACATGATTTAGATTTTTGGAATCTAGCTTCTTCTTCTCTTGACATCACCAAATCTTTCTTAAAATGCGTATTCATAGTTTTCTTGCACCACTTTTCTTCTTTTATCATTTTTTCTAAAAACTTGTAAACAGCATTTGGTCCTCTATACGTTACAACTGGTTTTGAATATTGATCATCATAACAACAAACAACCTTGTATCCGTAACTGCAATCAATATGCTTTTGATATGCTTCTGTATGTGATTTTTTAGGATTGTTTGATGCTGAAAAATACTTTCGGTTACTGCTTCAAAATCAGCATATATAACAAAGGGAACCATAAGTCGCCTTTTATAGTTTTTAAAATAACTTTTTCATCTTTGCCTGGCATCTCTACTGATTGCTTGCCATTATATGAAAGACAAACAGGCTTATGTTTTTCTAAAACTCTTTCTAATGTAAAGCATTGAAGGCATGTTTTATAAAACCATTTTTTCCCATTATGTGCTGTTTGATTATACATCAAACTGTTAAAGTTTTTTATCAACACATAATGATTTTTTTTCTTCCTCAGTGATTAAAAGCATATCACAAGTTTCTTTTGCTTTATCTTTTGATATGTGCAAAAGGTATACTTGATTATTTTCATATCCAAATATGTTAAAACTAATGTTGTTTTGTTGTTCTCTTTTTGGGATTTGTTGAATTGTAACAGGAAATGTTATTCTCTTGTAATCAAGATCATCAATATGATTTTTGTACTTTGTTATTCTTTGTGATTTTTTATTAGCAGGGAATTTATAAGCCAAATGACACCATCTAAAGCATTTGTTATCTTTTTATTTTTTTTATATTTATTAAACCTTTTAAATGATGTTGCAGTTCTTTTGGTAATGCTAAATACGAGCTACCTCGCAAAGGCTTGTTTTTTTCTCTCGATTTATGTAGTTCGCATCAACTGTCAGAAAGCCATGCACCAATTTTATCTATTATTTGCGTAGCTGCTTTAGATAACGCATCATCAATTTGAGTTTTGTTTGTGATTAATTCTGCTTTGGAAGCAAAATAAGCTATTTTATAAGTGGTTGTTGTGTTACCTTTTGCATCATATGTTGATTTTTTCAAAGTAAGTTTTAAAACAACATTCATTTTAAGACCGTTTACTTGCTCCAGTTCCCTTTTCAAGGACATTTACAACAATTGGTTTTGTATAATGAAGTTGTACACGTGGATATTTCTTAGATATAATATCGAGTTGAAAAACTTTCATATATTGCTTTGGTGATTTTTCTTTTTCCACAACATTACTATATTCTTCTGGTGATTTTATAATTTCCACAAAATCTTTTTTTGTTTTCGAAACTTTTTTATATTCTTTTGGTAGTAATTTAACATCTTTTATACGTTTTTTATCCATTCCCTTTTTTATTATTTTTCTTAATTCTGCCGCTTCCTTTTCTCTTTTTTTTAAATTTCTCTTAATTTCTCCAAGTACAAATCTCATATAATATTACATTAGATTTATTTTTTAAGCCTATATTTAATTTTTTTTTTTTTTTTTTTTAACAGGAATGATACCAAGCTCTTTGATTTCAAGGATTTTTATTATCATTTACTATCTTTGATATGTATATCAATCGTCCACGTGTTAGATATTTTCTCCAAAATTGGTTTTTCCAAAAGTCCAGCCGTCAAGTCTTTTTTAAAAGCCGCAATATCTTTTTCCAAGTGTCTCATATGAATTTCCCTATGCCTATCAATATCCTCTTTTATTTTATCTGTGAGAGCCTTTTCAAAGGCAGCTACTTCGAATAGTATATTTCTTTCCTCATCAAAGGGTTTTCTTTCTTCTTCTGCATATCTTCCTATATAATATGGATTACATTAACTTAAATATATAATTATGTAGTATAATATAATGAATTGCAAATATTGTGAAAGAGTTTTAGATATTATTGATCCTCCTGAGGTGTGCTCAGATTGCATCTTATTTTACGAAACTAATAAAAAGAAGCTTTGTAAATATTGTACCAGAGCCAAGCTGTGTTACAAGTGTACTTACGCATGTATAAATTGTAACGATACTTGTGAAGTTTTCGATAACGAGCGTGTTTGCCTTAATTGTGGCACTCACAATGGCTACAATCTTATTGCAGGTTACAATTACAGCCGAAAGAAAACTGTTTACCACAGGAAGTACCATTTAGATAAATACTTGGTAGAATATGATTTGTCTTCTAAAAATAGACAAAGATTTGAAGATTTGTTTTACGAAATTGTAAAGATTTTGGATAAAATAGAAGGCCGAAAAAGATCAATCAAATCTGAATACATTTTTCAGAAAATATTTAAAAATTAAAAATAGAAAAAGAAACAAAACTGATTAAAACAAAATCAACCAGAGAAAAGTACGATAGGATATGGAAACAAGTCAGACGAGAATAACGACTGAATGCCATGACCGTTTAACTTGAACCTTTTCATATATATTTCCAGAGGTTCTGTAAAGTTATCATTCTTTTGAATTTCTAATATTTTATTAAAGACAATCCTAATTATCTCCTCGTCATTTTCTAGTCCTGTGGTTGTTTGGACATATGATAGAAGTTGTTTAAAACTTCTATGATGTGTTTTTAACAAAGTCTTTTTTTCAGCTATTCTTGTTTTACTTGCTAAAACAGCAACTACTGGAGGAACTGCACCAACTGCAGCCACAAAAACAGGAATTGCCGGAACCAATGCCAATACGGCAGTACAACCAATTATCCCACTAACAATTTGTAATGTTGTGTTTATAATACCGCACAATTTATAGCTACGTCTATATGCAGCAACAAGTCGTGTCAAATGATCAATTAATTCTTCTTTGTTAGTAATTTGTGTCATGTATAATTACAGTTAGACAATAATTTAATGAAGATATTTAGAAAATAGTTGTTCATGTTCTTTGGATGATATTTTACATATTTTTAATAATTCATCGATTATGCTAATACCTTTATTTATTATCTGTGGACTATTATTTCCTGATCCAATACTTCCACATACTAACTCCAGAGCACTAACCAAATCATCAGGACTATTGTAATATTCAACAACAACACAACCTCCTAAAATCTTTTTAAACTTTGAAGAACCTTTATGAATTGGTAAACCAGATAATTCTGTTAGTTTCTTAAAAGAATTCTGAGACAGCTTTGAATAAGTTTTTTTATTAATTTAACGCTGTAATTTTAAACAACTATGGAACTTTATGCCTGACTGTTGTTTTTGAATGTTAATTTGTGGTAATTCAGGATCCGGCAAGACGAATACATTAGTTCACATGTTGCTGAAACCTTTGGTTTACTTTGACAAGATTTACTTGTTTGCTAAAAACTTGGAACAGTCTAAGTATCAGGTCTTGTCACAAAAACTTGAAAAGATAGCAAAAAAGAATAATGATTTGGATTCAGATAATCAGAAGATAGTCATTTTCGACGATTATGTTTGTGAACGCAATCAAAAAAAAGGATAAAAATATCGGACAGGGAAAGCAGCATTCAAGGACGACAGTCAACCACAAAACACAAAAACATTATTTCATCCAGGGAAGACACAAAAATTGTTGTGTAATTTATTTATCTCAATCTTATTACAAAACTCCCAAAGATATTCGTTTGAACTGTTCGCATTACATCTTCTTTGCAACTCCAAGTATAAATGAAATAAACATGCTTTCTAGAGAACAAGATGTCAGCAAAGAGCAGTACAGAATAGCGACTGACAAGCAGTACGACTTTCTGTATCTGGATCGCCCGAGGGAGTTGATCAAAGGAAACTTCACTGGTGATATTTAATCTAATCATATTATATATAATGGGGCTTTTTAATGATCTTGACGAGGAAGTTACTACTGGCAGTGTTAATATTACAAATTTTGATATTGTGCTGTCTGAGTATGTAAAACAAAAACATTTGGTTAATTATCTTCACAAGGGTAGAAACCAGGAAAATGTTTTGAGAAGTGATCTTAACATGAATAAAAATAAAAATTATTAATGTAGGCAATCAAGAAAAAGCAGATGATGCAGCAACAAGGCAATATACCCAAAGAAGAATAACAAATATCATACGTGATTATAATATTGATAAAATTCCAGACATGATGAAAAATCTGACAACAGGTGTTGAAGATAAACTAAGTCTGATACAAACAAGGCTGCAAGCAACCCGCGAGAAAATGCTTGAAATTCAAAACGGATTGAAAGATAAAATAAAACTTTTAAGTGATGCTTTAAAAGAGCTAGAAAAAGAAGATGTATTGAAAGATAGCGAAAACTACAAGACATTAAGTGAACAAATAAGAATTGGTGTTCAAAATATTGATACACGGATCGAGGGAATCAACAAACAAATGGTTGACAACAATGAACTTAAAACTGCTATTGCTGATGCTTCAAAACAAATGAGAACTGCTTTTACTACTGAAATATCTCAAATTAAAATGTTAAATGAGCAGATAAACACCAACGTTGCTGATATCAACAAGATATTTGCAGACATCAAAAAGAAACTGGTTGACGTTAAGTCGCTAGAGACTGCTTTCAGCAAACTGGTCGGCACTGATAAACTTGAGACTGCACTGAGCCAACTGGTTAACACTGATAAACTTGAGACTGCTATTGATGACGCTTCAAAGCAATTGAAAGCTGCCCAGGATGATAGAAGCAAGGCTTTTGATGGTGAAATAGCTTTTCTTAAAGAGCATAATCAAAAGAAATATAAAAAGATCGGACAGGGAAAGTAGCATTCAAGGAGGACAGTAAACCACAAAACAAAGAAACAAACACGCAAACAGACAAACAAGAAGGAAAAAGCAATAATAAATGCAAACGACATCACAAACACAAAAAGGGTTGACAATAGGGCTACCGCCTTGGAACGGTCAGTGGCAAAGTAGGCCACTGGGGGTTTAAACCGGTTCTAGGGTGCACCAAACCTCACACTTACCCTACTGTCATCCCATTAAAACAGGACAGTGTAAATAAAGAAATACCCGCCATGATCTAATCTCTAACCAACAAGGCAGCATCAATAGGCAATATAAGTAAAACACAAATATGCTCGTGTAAATATAATACAAAAAAACAATAGCCTAGAAAGCCACAATGAAGGTACTCAATGACTTTGCAGAAGCCAGAGCAGTAAGAGAATAAACCATTAAGGGCACGCCAAGAAAGATCGTGGACAAACATCAAACGCCACCGTCCCAATGGGCTTTAGGTAGGCGTCATCACAGGGTCCACAGCCTGTCCGGTCATCGTACAATTAAAGAGGAAAGCATAGTGGCGAACTGTAAAAGGGTCCACCACCAAGCATGCAGTACGTTGCAAAATGATAGGGTCATAACCTCTTTTGATAAACTTTTTAACAAGTTTAACAAAGATAGTATGAAAGTGATCATGACCTAGAATCTTACGAAGTTTATAAATCACATCACCATAGAAGTCAGGTTGTGATAGTCCTTGTCGCAGAAGAGTCCTTAAATTACTTTTATATTTGGAAAGAAGATCAGGGTTACGATAATAAAATTTTGCAAATGTTTTACGAAGTTTATGGTAACGGTAACCCTGATTGAGTAACGTTTTAGTTATACAAAGATTACGAATATTAAAGTCCTCAACTCGAGTACAAGCTCTATTAAAGCGAATAAGTTGAGACACATATACCCCATAAGAAGTCTGATAGCCGGCACACAGCAGTTATAGGTATAATTGATGGGTTGAAAGTAAAAGTAGACTATTTAAGTCGGATTCTACTGTTTGAATATACGATAGATGGAATACAATTATTCAAGATTATGGCGACAATACTAATGATAATTTCTTTGTATCATATCCGACACAAAAACCACTTGAAAGATTCAGGCGTTCGCGAGATTTTCTCCGGGCGTTTACTTTTATACCCAATCCACTTGTAAAAGGTGAAGAATATTATAAAAAAGCTGATGCTTTGGACCAGTTTCTCATTCGTAAAAAGGGCCGTTATGGATTTTACTTACACAGGAGCAGATATAGAAGAATTTTATATTTATCCATCACTTGACGCCGGAAAGAATCTTCGCCCGATAATAAAAAATGACAAACGAATAGTAAAAGAAACATTTGAATTATGTCTCAAACCATCATATTTTGCTGCTTTCAGACCAGATATAAAACGCAACACTACACAAGTTTTCAATTTTGAAAAATCAAGTTGTAAACTATTTTACATACCGGAATAATTAGTATTAATAAAATTTATCCATCCTATATTATATGGAACAAGAAATTGTATTATCATCAGAAAAAGCGTCAATAATTAATAGCTGAAATACACCGAGTAATTTAACAACTGCATTTGACAGACCATTAATATTAGGTAAGAACAAACAGTATGGCATTGGACTCGATAAGATTAATTCCATGACTTACTCATGGTATAATATTAGCGAGGATTTTAATAACACAATGGAACAGATTGGAAAAATATTATTTTTACCAATGGAAATTACAGTTATGCTGATATCGATAATTACATAAAAGAAACATTGACTGTAAACAATGATTTAACCGATGACTCACCCATCCCGATAAAAATTGAGTTTGATTTATCAAGTTTTAAATGTTTGGTTACCATTCATAATAAATTCGTACTTGATTTGAGAGAATCAAACTTTCACACCTTGATTGGGTTTGGCAAAGATGCAGTTATCAGAGAAACTAAATTTGGAACTGTGACACCAAACATAACAAATTCTATTTATACATTGTATATCCACTGTGATTTGATAAGTAATTCTATTGTTGATGGATCATACGGGGATGTCATTTATGACATAAGTACAGCTAATCTTACGAGATCATATCCTTTTAAAGATGAACCGATCAGAGTCGGGTTATGTGATGTAAACAAAAGATCATTAACAGTATTAATATTTACATAACCGATTTCTCTGGTAAGATTATTAATCTTAATGGTGTCCACACATCATTTCGAGTTGTTTTGAAGGAATTAATGTAACATAAGTTATATGGCACGTTTAAAAAAAGTTTATGACACTAGTACGGGAACATACTCAAGTTGATCGATTAACTGGAGCTGGCATATTTGACATTTTTCAAAAGTTGGATCAAAGATATTTAGTGAGTCTGCAAAAACAGCAGGTAAGAAAGCATTAGAAACTGCTGGAAAACAAATCTTAGAAATCGGTTCTAAAAAACTTGGAGATGAAGTAGGAAAAATGGCTGCTGATAAGTTAGTTTCAGTTATTAAACCTAAACCAAAAGGTGAGATGATTTTAAAAGAACTTACAAAGGCTGATAACAAAAAAGAAGTTGTAGCTGAAACTGAAGAAGATGTAAATGCAAAAATTAACAGATTACTATCCGGAAGAGGAACTCCTACAAGAATTAATCGATTAATTAATAAAAAATAATCTAATTACTAGTATATATAGATGTTTCGAAGTTATCAATATAAAACTAGATATGAACATGTACCTATTCAGTTAGATACTCCTATATCACAACCAGGAAATGCTACCAGGCAAATGAAAAGTGGTTATCAGTTTACACTAAATGATAGAAGTTCTTACTTTGATTGGTATAATGCATATTTTGAAATCAGTTTTCAAGTAAACAAACTTGCTGATGGAGCCGCTTTCGCAGCCGCCGATGTAATTGCTCTGATTAATGATGCGGCTTCACTGATTAATCAAATGCAAGTAAGGCAAAATGGAAAAATAGTTTACGATGGAAATAATCATCACAGATTTGTTAATGTCAAAAGCTTGCTTGAAATTTCTGACGATTATGTAAAGACAACCGGAACAAATGAATACTTTTATTTAGATACCACGGCGGCGGCAGAATCTCGAGATGATCTGGCTGGTTATAATTTAGGATTTGCAGCTCGCCATGCTTTAATCATAACTAATCAAACAGTTGACTCTATGATCCCATTAAATAAATATTCCTTCTTTGCAGGCTTGGAAACAAACAAACTTCCTCCTAGTCAGATTCAAATCAGCTTGCAACTGGCAGATGATAATGTTCTAATTTTCAAAGCAGGTGGTGATGACTGTCGGGTAGTTATTAATAAATAAATTTTATGGATAACTAGAATGATATTTAACCAAGATGGTTTAAGTTACGTAATGAAAAATCATATGACATCAACAACATGGACTTATCTTCGTGAAATGATACAAGAAAGCGGAAGTACTCAACTAACGGAATCTGTATTTAGAATAACGGCTGGAGTCAAAAGTCCAAAACACGTTTTTGTGCATTTGCAAAGGGCTGACAAGACTTCTTCTCAAACAAATCCTCACCTTTTAGATACTTTTAAACTAAATGCTGCTGATGCTAATTGCTATTTACAATCAGTTAGATTGGAAGTTGGAAATGGAGTTCACTATCCAGAAACTGAATACAGTTATGAAAATATCATAAGAATATTCGGAGATGCTATTAATTATTCTCACAAGCAAAATGATAAAAACACTGGAACTTTACTCAATGTGAGTAATTTTAAAAATCTCTTCGGAATGATATATTTCAATTTGAGTTACAAGGGAAATGAAGTCCGTATTGATCCAAAACAACTAAGTTTGAGATATAAACTAAACAACGTTCCTACTGCTAGATATAAAATTTATTCTTTAGTCTTGTACAAGGAAGAAGTTGTTATTGAAACCGTTGGAAATGAACTAGTTATTGTTTAATCTAACTTATAATATATATGACTTCCGTAAATTATTCAGTAAATTTATCAGACAGCCAGAAACGAAATCTGGCAAAAGAATATGAAAACAAAAGTGAATTAACGCTCAGGCTGAAAAATAACCAACTAACTGGAAAATTTCCTTTGCTACTTACAGCTACCCTGATTAACAATATTAACATGGCTAAATCTGGTGGGCAGGGACTAGACATAAATATATCAAAATCGCAAATGAGATCTCAGTCCAAGAATGGAGGCTTTGTAGGTGCATTAGCTGGTTTGTTGACTAAAACAATATTACCAACAGTTGCAAATTTGTTCCAAAAGTATTAGGACCTCTGGCAACAGGAGCATTAAGTGGCTTAGCAAGTACTGGAATTGACAAACTATTTGGAAATGGGATGGTAACTATTCCTAGTGACAAAAAACAAGCACTTCTCGGATCAATAAATTAACACTTGCGCAAAGAAACAAGATGATAAAGTCTAAAGGTTGTTGCCCTATTAAACTGACAAAGCAGCAACAACAAGATGGAGGATTTCTTGGAATGCTTGCATCATTAGGAATTCCATTGATTGGATCTCTTATTAGTGGTTTAACTGGAAAAGGTTTGCAAGTAGGTAGAAAAGGAAAAGGACTAAGAGTTGATTGTGGAAAAGGTTTGCAGGTAGACTCACAAATTAGACCGTACAGAAGTATTCCATTCATAAAAAAAAATTAAATTTTAAAAAAAAACCTATCTCTAACTTAGATATAATAAAATGGGTGAAGCAGCTAGGTATACAGAAATTCAGGGGAGTGTTTAGCCAGAACAAATTACCAACACAACAAAATAAACAAGAATGTGGTATTATTAATCTTGATGATTATATCGAACCTGGTACACACTGGACTTGTTACTATGATAATTATTACTTCGATCCGTTTGGCTTGAGCCCACCAAAAGAAGTTTTAACTTACATACCTGATATAAAATACAACACCATTCAATATCAAGATAAAACAAGTGTCCTGTGCGGATATTTCTGTTTGTACTTTGTCAAAAAGTTGCAAGAAGGAAATAGTGTGTATGATATTCTTTACAAATTATTAAAACCATACAAACCAACAGAAAATGAAAACATTATAAAATCATATTTTGTAAATGAAGTTTAATCTAATCATATTATATATGAGTTACTGTATAAAAGAAAAAATGGTTACTGAAAATGTTGATCCTAAGTATGTTTTAGCAAAAAATGGTAGAAAAATGTTAAGAGCAACTTGTGCGTCTTGTGGTATTGTGCTAGAACAAAGTTTGTTAAAACACAGAAGGTGGAAATATTGATATTTATAAAGCTTTACTCCCTTTGCCACCCAAAAAAGGGCTAACACTTCCTGGTTATAAATATTGCGGTCCCGGTAATCCGCTTGATAGTGGAGAACCTTCAAATGAATTAGATGCTGTTTGCAAAGATCATGATATTTGTTATGATGAAAATCCTAGTAATAAATCGAGTGTTTGATAAAAACATGGTTACTGGTTTGAAATCTAGTAAGTCTAAAACTACTGGAGAAAAGATTGCTAAGAATTTGATAGTCAAGCCTGTAATTAGTGCAAAATATAAACTAGGACTTGGAGAGTTAAAAAACGAGAAAAGGCGTTGAAATGGACTGACAAGTTAGCAGATGAACTTCATAAGCCTGTACGTAGAAAGTTCACTCAACGCCGTGTGATTGTTAATGAAATTGATAAAATATGGTCTGCTGACTTGGTTGACATGCAATCGTTTTCAAAGTATAATAAAGGTACTAAATACTTGCTTACTGTTATTGATTTATTTAGTAAATTTGCTTGGGTTGTACCCGTTCCAAAAAAAAACTGGTTTAGAAATTACCAAAGCGTTCAAACAGATAATCAGTACAGAAAGACAATGTAAATTGTTGTGGGTTGATGAAGGTGTGGAATTTTACAACAAGGCCTTTAGGCAATACATGATGATAATAATATCAAAATGTATCACACGTTAATTTTAGAAAAGCTGTAGTAATTGAACGATTTAACAGAACATTAAAAGAGAGGATGTGGAAATATTTCACAGCAAACAATACAAACACATATTTAGACGTGTTACAAGAAATGGTTGATAAGTATAATTATACAAAACATCGGAGTATTAAAATTACACCAACTGAAGCAAGTGATGAGAAAAATAAAGGAATGGTATATTTCAAATTGTATGGAAAAATGAGAAGTAATCAAATAAGCCAAAGTTTAAAATAGGGGATAATGTTAGAATCAGTAAATATAAAAGAACGTTTGAGAAAGGTTATACCCCAAATTGGACTGAAGAGATATTTATTGTTGATGAAATTCAAAACACAAATCCTGTGACATACAAAATAAAAGATTTAAACAACGAAAACATTGACGGAAGCTTTTATGAATTAGAAATGATAAAAGAAAAGCAAGAAATATTCAGGATTGAAAAAGTAATACGACGTGATTTCAAAAAGAAACAAGCGTTGATTAAATGGAAGGGTTACAATGAAAATTTCAATAGTTGGGATCCATTCAAGGATATTGAAAATATTAAATAATATCTTGAACTGAAATACAAAATAGCAAAGTGTAGGAAAATAAAATACTCCTTGGTAAAAAAATGATATGCAGAGCGATGATGAAGACTACTGTCCGGTTCTGTCTGACTTTGTTTAATGAGTCGCAAATGTTTTAGTTATTTATAAAATTAATAGAAACTGGGGTTTTTGGTAATGTTCTTCCTAAGCAAATGGCAATCAAGCAGTTTGTATAGTTGTGCAGGGGTCTGGCAGCAAGCATGTCATCGTCATTTTGACGTTTGCGAATGTTTGTGTTAAGGGCAACAGGAGACAACAAATAATGGCTGATTATTTGTCGCGAGGGAGGAACTGGCCTTATACTCTCAGTTTCTATACTACTGGTGTGAGCGGTAGCTAGCATATTTCACTACCGCTCATGAACATTCTCAATCAAACCGAGACTGCAATATTTCGTATGTGTCGTGCTCGGCCGTTTCCAAAGGTCCATTATAATACTCTTAGTCTTATTGAACCTGTTTATTGGAGGTAGTTTAAGGTACATAACATTTCAGGCCCACTAGCACCGATACACGTTTTCATTTATAAGTAGCTAACCCCGGTGTAGTCTTGTGGTAGAACGTACTGGCTGTATACCAGATATCGTCATTTTGATGTTGGTTCTTTAATATATCTAAATCAAAACTAGTCATCTCATAAATATTTTTGCCGGTAGAGAAGCTTACCCCTTTGCCGTAAATATTCTGTGCTTACATTGTTCCTATTCTCAGTAACAAGTGTCACGTGACCGTTACTAAATATAGACTGAATTGGGCAGGTCGTTTTAGCTGAATGTAGTAGTTATCGTCATATTCAGTTTTAATACCGAATAATCCATGTTTGGGATGATGAAAACGTGTGTAGTTATTAATTGAAACATAAATAGTCCAATGCATATGAATACAAAAATAGTCCAATGCATATGAATACACAAAAAAAATATCTAGGAAAAAATTATATCTACAATTTAAAACTTTTTTTCAACTGTAGGTATCGGATGTACTTTACTTCACTTCGACATTCATAATTTGAAGGGAAATAACTGTCCGAAAATTTAAATTTATTGGCGAGAACTAGTTGTCTCCCTTGTCTGAAACTGCTTTTTGTTTTTTTGATTCAAAGGTTCGACGTAAAAGTTCATCTATTTTAAAAGGACAATTTCCTGCGCATGCGCATTAGCGCGTGATTCCCCCGATTGTGTTTTATTTATAACGGTAAGTATATAGGTAAACGGGTTGGTTTGAGAGTGTATGATAACATTTCTAAAAAAAATTCCTCTCCAATCGTCTGATGATAGTGTGTAGATTTGTAAAGTGGAGTCGAAAAATAATCACAACATCGAGCGTTTTATTGATAATGACGAAATCTGGTGAATGACGATCACTGGTACACAACCAGTACACCTTATATGGGTTCAATGTTCGGCAGAGTCATACGAAATACTTCTTAAACATGGTACTACTAGCTCAATTTATTGTAGTTCAGTATATAAAGTGTAGTCCTATGACTGAGCGGCCAAGTGTCAGTATAATGTGACTGAGTGAGGTATCATGTAATGTGTCTACAGCGTGGTATTCAAGTGTGGCAGCACCATTAGGTTGAATATTGAGCTCATTGCTACAATTAGACATCGTCGTGACATCTCTGATTTTTTTTAAAAGCGACGTTAAACGCCATACATACATACACATACACGCATGTGACGCAATCACGCACTTATGCCCGCCCGCCCGCACATAATTTTTAAGTAAAAAAGGTCATCAGTTATTCCATCAACGTGAAGTTGGCAGCAGCAGTAGCAGCAGTAGCAGTAGCTACTTATACTGCTACTACTGCCAAGCAGTAGCCATAGCTACTGCCAGCAGTATCAGCAGCCGAAGCAATAGTCATCCTAAGTATGTATGTTGTTTAACAGACAACCCCTTTCGCAACCATCATATGTTTGCTACTGCTATTGCTACTGCTACTTCTACTGCTACTGTTAACTACTGCCAGCAGTAGCATCAGTATCAGTAGTTACTACCAGCAGTAGCAGCAGTAGCAATAGTTACCAGAATAGCAGTAGTAGCACTAGCAACTGCCAGCAGTCGCAGCAGTAAAGTCAATAGTAATAGTAATTATGTTTTCTTTGCGCAAGTATGTTGTTTCTACTTTCCCACCATCATGTTTAACAGACAACCCCTTTCGCAACCATCATATGTTTGCTACTGCTACTGCTAACTACTGCCAGCAATAGCAGCAGTAGCAGTAGGTAGTAGAGCACCATCTCAATAGATATACTCATCGCAAGAATATTTTCTTTGCGCAAGTATGTTGTTTCTACTTTCTCACCATCATACCCCTTTCGCAACCAGCATATGTTTCCACAACCGCTTCGCCCAATAATATCATGGCTTATATGTTTTGTTCTCTATCGTTATAGCTGTAGCTTTTCAGCTGCTGCTAGCAGTAGGAGCAATAACAGCAGTGACAAAAGCTACTACTAGTATTAACAGTAGTAGCAGTAGCTACTGCTAGCATTTGCAGTGGCAATAGCTACTACTAATATTAGCTACAGCTACTGCTAGCATTTGCAGCAGTAGCAGTAGCTACGGTTAGCGTAACAACAGTAGCAGTAGGTCATAGTAGCAGTTAGTTTCTCTTTTGAACCTTCAAGTTTTATACACAACTCTCAGCAGTAGCAGTAGTAACAGCAGTAGCAGTATCTAACCAAGGCACAGACGTAAATAAATTGTCATGCGCTGGGCGCACGTACGGCAAAGATATCGCAGCAGTAGAGCAATAGCAGCAGTAGCAGACAGTAGTTTCTACTTTTACTTTTAACCATCACGTTTTATAGAAAAAACCTTTCGCAACCATCACATGCTTACACTGCTTCGCCGAATAATATCATGTTTTTTATGTTTTGTTTTTCTGCCGTTACTGTTGTAACATTTCAGATACTGCTAGTAGTAGAAGTAACAGTAACAGCAGTTGAAGTATTTACTTCTAGCAGTAGCAGTATTAGGTTGTTCACTATCAGGTAACCCTTTGACCCTCAAAATGTATAGGTGCATCCACTTATCAAGGAAAAACTAATTA
Source organism: Cyrtodaria siliqua (assembly GCA_037043455.1). Classification (NCBI taxonomy): domain Eukaryota; kingdom Metazoa; phylum Mollusca; class Bivalvia; order Adapedonta; family Hiatellidae; genus Cyrtodaria; species Cyrtodaria siliqua. The sequence continues at coordinate 65,466 of JAWPHD010004102.1, forward strand.
TCAATGTGGGGTGCCGTCGCCGTGTCTAAGTGGTTAACGACTGTTGCAACCCTAAAGGTATCAACTGCACTAAAGGTAGCAAACTGCACTAAAGGTAACACTTTTGAGACTGAAGGTAACAGCCTACACTAAAGGTAACAAACAAGTTTAAAGGTAACAACTGCTGCACTAAAGGTAACACGATTTTGACCTGCACTAAAGGTAACAACCCTATGCCCTAAAGGTAACAACACATTCTTGGTACTTGCTTTTACATTAGAAACTCGGCTATATATTTTTGCGAGGAAAATAAGCCGCAAAGTAAAATGTATTGAGTAATTATTATATTCATTTGAAAAAAACGTCCGATTTCGAGTTAACTTCACTTTTCAAAGAATCGAAGCTAATGCGCGCGCATCCAATGTCTCTTAATAGAAAGAGTTTATTCCACTGTCTGAAAATACCCTGACGGTAGTTGTCTCTCTTGCCTTTTTTATTATTATTCACTCAAGGCACGTTATTGTTGGTACTATAGCGACGGGCAAATACAGTTTATATAATAATTGATTTTAATTTTTTCAGCGTTTATGCAGTTTTAAACGCGGATAGTAAATGGTAAATTCCACGACGCACGTCTTGAGGCGTTAATATGGTTTTAATCGGTAGTAGTGAATGATACACTTACAATAAATCGACAAATTCATTCATGACATTTGACATTTAAGACCAGTGCTTTAAACCGCATAAACGCTGCAAAAATGAAAATCAATTCTTAACTTATCAAGACACACCCCAGTCCCTTGTACTATTTTAATTTGAATGCCATACGTAAACGTATAAATGAGACTACTCTGGATGATTTATAAGCATCTCCAGTTTCGGTGAAGAAGCATTGCTTAAACAGTTTTGCTTTAAAAGGACTTAAAGAAATTTTAAAAGTGTTACCTTTAGTGCAGTGTGTTACCTTTAGTGCAGTTGTTACCTTTAGGGTTGCAACAACGACATTGCGTTGTAAACCTTCTTGCCTCTAACCGATGCGGGTTCGAATCCCACTGGGAGTTCGACTTGTAATTGAGAAAGTGTCGATTCTTTAGGATGTTGGGAGGTGTACAGTACTAGTTCTACCCAGGAATAAGTGAGTGGTCTTTCGCGACCACAGAAAAATTCGAGCGTCATACTTAGCCTTAAATATGCTCAATATTACGCTGAACACCAAACAAACAAATTATGAGTGTGACTTTATTCGTCTTGAACAGTTATATAGCGCAACAGTTATCGGATAAGTCTGTGTCTACAGACAGACAGACAGACAGACAGACAGACAAGAAAGAAAGAAAGAAAGAAAGAAAGAAAGACAGACAGACAGACAGACAGACAGACAGACAGACAGACAGAAAGACAGACATGCAGCAGACAGGCAGAAAGACAGACGGATGGACAGACTGATTCCAGTATACCACACACATTACGTGGTCCGAGTGTTAACTTTCATACCTCATCCAACCCCTTCTTCAAGAAGCGAAAACGGGGTTGGCTGGGGTATGAAACAAAACATTAGTTTTCGCTTGAAACGTTATCATGTTGTAAAATTAAAACATTTTATAGGTAATTTTCAACAGGTTATCGCACTTTTCAGTTAAACGTGTTTTATTGTTGAAATATTTGTTATAAAATCTTGCTAATATAAGATTTGCCATCGCTTAATAAAATTAAGACCAGGTAATGTATACTTTGTTGTGCAGGGATTATCACAATGTAATTAATAGTATGCATATCGCTCAGCTAAAATACTACTTCGAATTGAAATAAGAATTTGAATTTATATTCTTCTATGACGGAAAACAGGAAAACTTGAAAAAGGTTGAAATAATTATCAACATCGGATGATAAAAAGCAAAGAAAATATGATTATTTGAAGATTGTTTTGAAACGGATATGGAAACCGTCATTTTACTATGACATCATAGTTGCAAATTACCATATATGGAATATTTATTATGTTAATTTATCCATTTATAATTAAAAAAAAGAAAAAACGACGGCAAACGTATGAAAATTAAGTATACTAATGTGTATTTATTCATTATAGGACCAGTAACTTACCTCAGAATGGCGGCTCCAATATCCGTTTTAGAACAATCTTCTTTGTTTATCATCCGATTTTGAAAATTCTTTCATTTTTTCCAAGTTTGTCAAAACTCTCAATAATTAAGATTATTTGCCCGTATGCCTACATTCCCTTTAAAGTTTTCATGTTAAAATAATTTCCTGTAGATGTCAGGTCCATATGACCTTGACTTTTGACCTTCTAACAAAAATACTGACAGAGGTTGCTGTTTAACCAAGAGTATTATTTGTATAAAGTTTCCAGATTAAAGGGCACAAATAGTTTATGAATGACAGCCGGGAAATAAGTTTTCATGGTCAAGCCTAATATTCATTAAACTTTTGAGCACAAGTTTAAAACTCGACTCAAAATCTCTTCTTTTTTTAATTCCAATTAAAAAACAATTTTACAAGCAAATTACTATATTTACTTACAGAAACGAGTAATTTTAAAGGTAACTTAAGGTAACTTAACAGAAAATGTCTGAAAATCACAATTCTTACCCATATTTTTGTGTTGATAGGGTTTGCAAAAAAAGTAGATTTTTAGTCTAAATCGAGTTTATGCCCAGGTCATAGTGAACTTGACATTTTACATACTAGTAAATAAATTAAGTGCAAGAGATGTTTTTCATGATTGGGTAAACAACAACCTAATGTGCACGTGAAGCAAGTCTTTATTACACTTGTGTCCGTTTTTGCACAAAATATATGTCACTTTCAATTATTGTTAACATTTGTCAATTTTTTTTATACATATATAACCAACCGTATTATATTTGGGGTAGGTTATTTATTTACGTGACTTTTTTAATTTACATAAGTGAAAATATTTAGGTTTGAGGTTCCTACACAAATTCTACTTTCTAAATATGGGACACATGCACAATTTTCATGAATAAGTTGTCGAATAATGCAAACTTCCGGTTACAAGGCCTACTCGGTTCTAATCTCATGAAGTACCAAGCAAGGAGAATCAAATATAGCTATCATAGTTTTATGTTATGTATCGGTACTACAATAAGATTATGGATCTGCATGTAGGAAGCTTGAACGCGAAAACGGTATGTGAAAACTGTCACAAATGTAAGGCAATGTTACTTTAAATGTAAATCTTACACAAATGTTAAAAAAACACACTTACATGTGAAAACGACCTGGGGACAAATGTTATATAACTCTACTATATTCATGAAAACCTTTTTTTCTTCACCACTCACATTTAACAGGCACACACAGAGAAAATGGTTAAGATAAATGTTATCATGTTTACACGTTTTACATTTTCACGATTTTGACAAAAGAACAATTTTGGCTACAGTCATGATATTTTGCATATAGTGCTGAACTTTAGTCTACAATGACCCTGGGGTTACGCGTTCCTCCATCACAGGGCTGATTTACGTTTAATTTAAATATAGGGGACACTTTAACAAATCTTTTTAGAAATTAATGTGATTGTTTTTGAGATATCTTCACCAAACTAAAAACTTTCTGCTTAAAACTTTTACGCGCGAGAGATCTTAAACATATAAAACAAATGTGTACAAGAAGAAACTGATGCAAAGCATCAGGGCGGCGCAGAATGTTTTCAGAAGAGGAAACAAATATGTGTATTTATTTGCAAATTTTCCCCCAACATTTTGGCCAGTCTTTACTCCAAACATTTTTACAACAACAACAACAACAACAACAACAACAACAACAACATCAACAACAACAAAAAAACAACAACAACAAGTTACGTGCTCCTCCAAATAGAGCATCAAAAAGTATATAGGCAGCGCGCTTCTGGCGCGCCGCCAATAATGTTATGCTAAATGATCTGATTGTAAACCCACAATAAATTAAATTGGGCATCTCATGTTAACATGGTTAAAGGATTATTGGAACGAACAGGATTTAATGGAGTTCAATGAGTAGAAATCACAACATAATTCATTAATATATTTAAACAACGAGTTAAGGATATGTTTATACAAAATTGGAATGTCAAATTATTGGCTTCCACTAGAGCTAGTACGTAAAGAATAAGATCAGATTTCATGTTCACATACTCCAATATAAATAAATTTAGAACTTTCTTTTTACAAAACTTAGATTCTCTAGTCATAGGTCAAAAATTGAAACTGGGCAATAGCTAAATAAAATACTAAGATCTGAAATAAAATTCCAACTTTGCAATACACTAGAAGACGAATTCCACTTTATATTGGAGTTTCCACTATATCATGATATAAGCAAAGAATATGTTAACACATATTTCAGGAAACGGCTAAACATATCAAAATGTATAGAACCTATGACAACAGAAAACACCAATTGATTAAAAAAGCTGTCAGTTTTCATACATAATAGCATTCAAAGAAGAGACGACATTTGATAAATAACTATCACTTTTCTCCGTGTTTTGTCCACAGACATAAATGTACTTTTGCCATTACTGATGATTATTCGTTTCAATATAAGTATTTGTTGTAAAATATTGTTAAACTAAAAACATATGCCTTGAAACTTGAAAAGCATACACATTGTCATTAATTGGAAATGTTGATTGTATTTCATAAACATGTTTATATATGCATGTGCATGTAAACTGTTGAGCGTAATGCCTTTTGTTTTTGTGTGTAATATTATTAATATAAGTTTAATGTTCTTTACAAAGATCAATGACTGCGATAAACGCAAGCGACAGTCACGGTGGGGTAATGATTTATGTTAAAGATAATTTGAATTACATCCGCAGGTTTGACTTATAACCTATTAACTTGGAATGCCTATGGATTGAGCTAATTCTAAATCATATACGCATTCTTCCAGGTGTGTAGTTCTAACTCAGCATTTAGTGATATGATTGAAGAGTCGATGCATCTAGCAATAAACTCATCATAGTTAGTGGTGATTTTAATTTTAACATGTTAATCCGATCAATTTTACCGAGTACTCTTCAACTCTGCTTGATCTTATGTTAATCAGTAACAGAGATAATTTGATTATGAGCGGAGTTGCCGATCCATTTTTAAATCAGGATTTACGTTATCATTTTCCGATCTATGGTATATTCAAACTATAAAAAAAATACTAAAGTAAGTCGTTCGTAAGGAAGATTTGGAAATACGACCAAGGCGATTATGAGCTGTTACGTTGCGAAAGCAAGTTCGTTGGATTGGTTAGAACTTGAAAACGAAGACATCGATGTATACGCTAAAAACGTGTCTGATAAAATTCTTTCTTTAAGCGAACAGTAAAAATGTAGGTATAAAACCATATGAACCACTATGGTTAAATGGTTTGATCAAACGCAAAATAAGAGTAAGAAAACTTACCTATAGAAAAGCAAAATCTTCTAAACTTCAACACAACTGGGACAACTTTAAGCAAACCCGGAATGAAGTAGTTGCATTAATACGTCAGTCAAAAGAAGCATACTATAACACTCTTACCGAAAAGCTTACATTATCTTCTTTGTCTTCTAAGGACTGGTGGAAAACCCTTAAAAGGTTCATTTCATCAAATGAAAAACAATCTATCCCAGACCTTTTTGAAAACAACTCCATTGTTTCCAACGAATCTGATAAAGTCAATTTACTAAACGACTACTTCAAAAGCCAGACTGTCCTTACCGACACTAACATTGAACCGCCTTATGTGCATCCAAACGTTGCAGATCACACTCTAAATACCCTCGTTCTAACTCCATATGAACTTAATTCAGTTTTGAAGTCTATCCCTTTAGGAAAAGCTGCTGGTCCAGACCAGATAAACTACATAATCCTTCGTGAGTTAGCAAATGAAATTGCTTCTCATCTTTATCATCTGTTTAATTTGTATGTTTCGCAGGGTAAAGTTCCCACAATCCGGAAAGAGGCGTATGTATGTGCAATTATAAAGAAAGGAGACCCTCCTGTGTTAACAACTATAGTCCAATATCGCTTTTAAGTAATATTGTCAAAGTGTTAGAGAGACTAATCTTCGAACATACTTTTAATTTTCTTCGTGATAATAATTTTCTTACAAACTTGCAGTCTAACATTATTGTATAACACTTTCTGTAAAGCGCTCGATGCTGGGAAAGAGGTAAGAGCTGTTTTCTTCGATATAAGTAAGGTGTTTGATCGAGTATGGCACAACGGGCTCCTAGTGACTGAAAGCGGCAGGAATTTCAGCTGATCTTTTGTTTTGGTTCACCAATTACCTTGAAAACCGTATGCAGTGCGTTGTTATTCTCGGTGCTAAGTCTAATTGGAGTACAATCAATGCTGGAGTCCCAAAAGGATCTTTTCTTGGCCCTCTTCTTTTTCTAATTTATATAATTGACATTGTTTCCGACATTCATTCCAATATACGGCTTTTTGCTGACGATACTAGTCTTTATATTATTGTCGATGAACTTGATGTTGCAGCTAATATCCTAAATTCGGACATTGCAAAGATAAACGGCTGGTCAAATAAATGGCTTGTCACTTTTAATCAGTCCAAAACAGAATCTCTTCTGTTATCCCGAAAACTTTGTAAACTTGCGCACCCCCTCTACAAATGGTTAACCAAAACATTTCAGAAGTTCAGTGCCATAAACACCTAGGTATCACTCTTTCAAATGACTGTAGCTGGCACTCGCAAATTGACTATATAAAAAATAAAGCATGGAGTAGAATTAATATTATGAGTAAACAAAAACACCAGCTCGATAGAAAATCTCTTGAAACTATCTATATAAGTTTTATAAGACCACTACTGCAATACGGGGATGTACTATGGGATAACTGCACCAATTACGAAAAGATAAAGCTTGACAAAATTCAAAATGAAGCAGCCAGAATAACGACAGGTACTACCAAATTGGTATCCCTTGATCGTTTAAAAAAAGAAATAGGATGGGAAACTTTACAGAATCGGAGACTTAATCATCAACTTATTCTGTTTTATAAGATATTTCAATCCCTACCGCCTTCGTATTTATCGTCTCTGGTACAACTGTTAGTAGGAGACGCGTCGCGATATCGTTTAAAAAATAAAAATAATCTTCAGACAGTAAATGCTCGTACTAAACTTTATAGAAAATTATTCCTACCACCTATTGTTCGCCAGTGGAACTCTTTACCTTAAGATATTAGAAACACAGATTCCATTCATTTATTTAAACGTTATTTGAATCGCAATATCATACAACTGCCCAAATACTTTTAAGTTGGAAATAGAAAGGAACAAATTCTACAAACCCGTTTACGTACTAATTGTAGTTCATTGAACCTCTATCTGTTTCAGAAACATATAATCGCATCCCCGTTATATGATCACTGCCATAGTGGTAGTATTGAAGATAATCAACACGTTTTCTTCAATTGTCCTGCTTATAATGAAATACGTACTGACCTTGCACACACCCTTAACCCGTTATGCACAGTTATACTCCAAACACTTTTATGCGGTGATCAGTCGCTAAGTTATGACAATAACGTTTCAATCTTTGATACTGTTCAAAAGTATATAATAAAAAGCAAACGCTTCTAATCTTGCAGAGTATGTTAATATGATTGATATCTGTGGTTGCCCGTCAGTGTTGCTGTGTCTCAAGGAGTAATCATCCTTCTGATCCCCAGTGTCACCCGTTATTATCCTGTTATCCAACACAAATATATTGTATATGCAGTCTTCTTTACTTTCCCCTTTTTTCATTTTTTTATTGTTATTTATTTTTTTGAGTTGTAATGTCTCTTGTTCGAATTAATTCTTGTTTATGTTTTCTTTCACCATATATCATCATATTTCTTTAATATCTTTTTGTATGTTTTTTTTCTTTTGTTTAAGCAAATATTAAAAAAACCAATGTGACACTGAATATTTACAATAGTTCTACCAATTGGTTCATATATATGTATGTTCCGTAGCTATTAATATATACTTGAATTGTAAACACGTTTTCCAAGGAGCGGAACTTTATGAGTTTTCTTTCGTTTAAATCCTTTACTTAATATACTGTTAAATGTATTTATGCACGAATTCGAAATGAAATATGTTTAAACCAAACACAAGCGGAGTATCTTCGTAAATAAACAAAATTAAACTATATATATACTGGTGTTTATTGTGATTATACTATACTATGTCATAAGTATAGTAGGGTATTGCTGTTGCTTTTGAACTGTTACTTTTATCTATACAATCATAACAACAGACCCAAGAAGGCTTATATCGCTCTACTGGATAAAATGAATATTAGGTTATGTGTGATTATGTGTAAAAACACCAGACGATAACTCTGTTGTTATTGATTAAATCGGGATTTTGTTTTACATGTGCGAGCTTTTATTGATAATTCAGGCGCGTATCCAGGCATACGCACGTACGCCAATGCGTACAATTCGTCAGCAAAAGTTAAAAAGTGTCAAACAAAATGCCATATTAACGCTGAAATATAGCTTGAGAACGCATCATTTCCCTTCTAATTTTCAAATTTTCTTGTGGGAGGCTCCCAAAACCCCCACCGGCGGGAGGGCTCCCACACCTATCCCCAAATCGCGGCGTCGCTTCTCGGTTCGAAGCTACGCTTCTCATATCTGGCGTACATTTCAAAATGCTCCAGGTACGCCCCTGGATATCAACAAACTGGCAGATAAAAAGTAAAGGTCTTATCAACTTAATAAGGCCAACAAGTATATTTAAGAAAACCAAGGGCTATAACTCTGTCTCTACCAACACACCAATTTTCAGGCCACTATATCATTCCTTATTAAAGTAATTGTGCGGACACCATTTAATCTATTATTAGTAACAGTGACCTTGACCCTGACCCCAGTTAACTCAAATGGAATCGCAAGTTTGCTTTTCATATAAGGTTCTTACATACCATGTTTCAGGCCAATATCTCATTACTAATTAAAGCTTTTATTGAAAACTTATTTTCTATTTTTAGTTACAATGACCTTGACCTTAATGACCCCAATTACAATCTCACGCTTCCTTTTTTATAATAAGCTACCTACACATCAAGATTCAGGTCAATATCTCATTCCTAACATAAGTTATTGTGCGGAAACCATTTTTCTATTTCTAGTACCCGTAATCTTGACATTGACCCTATTGAACCCAGATGCATTCTGAAGCTTAATTTTCATATAAGAAACATGCACACCAAGATTTGGACTAAATCCCAGCTACCAACACATCAAGTTTCGTGTCAATATCTCATTCCTAACTAAAGTTATTGAGAGGAAATATACTACCTATTTTTAGTAGTATTGACCTTGACTACAGTGATTCGAAATGCAATCCAAAGCTTCTTTTTGCAATGACGCTACCTAAGCACCAAGTGTCAGGTCTATATCTCAATCATGGTTGTAAGAACAATAAAATCCATTTCGTGTTAACGAGGCAAATATATATAGGTTTACCACCATTAATCGAATGTAGTTCCTATTATAAAAAGTAATCCATTCTTTTTTGTTGAAAGGCCGGATTTTAAGTAGGGAAAATAGCGCATTTCTATTCGATTTTGTTGTTGTATTTATAAAAAGTGTATATATTTTAATGACTGATTGATGAGCATTTTCCATTTGTTTTTAATCTACAGGTTTACATGCACACACTTCGTTAGCAACTTCATGAGCATCTATCAATGAAAACCGCAGTATCCTTGACTTGTTTAGTAAATCAACAACAACTATCTTACATATCTTGTGACCGCACAGTTTCTTACGAGTTTTCAAAGACAATGCTTGTTTTCTATATGAAAAATGACACTGTTGCATTATCTAAACTTGAAATGAAGTTGCAGCAAATCATCAATATATGTAGCATTTTAACAATGAGTTCTATGGGAAATGTAATTAATGGTTTCATACCATAGCATTTTTTTTAAAGAACACTCCAGTGTAACCGGTCTGAACTAGCTGGCTTTATAACTCGTTTGATCTTTTATTAATAGTAACAATCTGGCCAAGTTTGGTAAAGATCCAATGAAAAATGAAATTTCTAATTTCTCTAATGTGAGCTAGGTCAAATATAGCATTTTCTAAGAGAGTCAATGGCCATAACTCCGGTTTTACTGTTCTGGTGTGTCCGTTTTTGAACTCCTCGAGCTTGCATTGATATCAATATTCTGGAGATGTTTGTAAAGGTGGAAAATATCAGAGCCCTAGTTGTTCAAATAGATCGATTAGCTTAGCGCTCTAGTAGTTAAAAAAATATCTCTGAATTCCTTGAAATGATAATGCAGCAAAATTAGCATTTAAAAGTTTTATGTTCAGAAAAAAGTCAAATTAACACGTTTTGTGATACGTATTCCGTATGAGAAAATGAAATTATGCAAAGTTTTCACTAATTGAGCGTTAAGATAATCGATCTTTGAACAACTGGGCCCATTGATTAGCGAATTAAGGCCCTATCATGTTAACAAGACAAACTATAGAATATTTCAGAAAATCAAGAGCTCTAACTCCGGTGTTACTAGTCCGATCTGGCTTGTTTTCGAACTCTCCGTCTTTTATTGATATCAACAGATGGATAAAGTTATGGAAATATCTGATAAAAGAAGGTCCAATGTGTTAACGAAGGCAAAATATAGCATAATTACATAAAACCAGGCTATAACTCCGGTGTTACTAGTCCGATGTGACTGGTTTACAAACTCGTCCCACCTTTCATTGATATCAACAATCTGGTTTAGTTTGGAAAAGATCGGATGATAATGAAGGCCCTACTGGCTATATGGTTCCATGGTGGATGGGGTGGTGTGGATAGAAGGATTGTGTGGCAGATATGGCACTACCAAACTAGTTTTTATAAAGTGTCTTCAATTACATGTACCAAGATATAGGAGAGGGATGTATTTGGATCAAGTTTGGCTAGCTTTAAAACAAATCAAACTTTCGTTAATATAAACATTCAAACCAAGTTTGACATGTGACCCAGGGGCGGGGCCCAATTTGACTCCAGGGTCACCATTTGAACAAACTTGGTAGAGGCCCATAAGCTGATTGTAAATACAAAATATTAAACCTCTAGCTCTTGTAATTTCAGAGAAAAATATTGTTTAAGTTTGTCCCTATATAAGTCTATGTAAAACATGTGATCCGGGGACAGGGCCAAATCTGACTCCAGGGTCACCATTTGATTTTTTTTGTTGAATAACGAATCTCAAGTTTTTTGTTTTTCGATATTCAGATTTCTTTGGTTGAATAACGAATCTCGTGTTTTTTGATTTTTGATATTCAGTTCTTTGTTTTACGACATTCAAAACTTATTTTTTTGAATAACGAATAACGAATCTCGAGTTTTTATTTTTCGATAATTCAGACCTTTTTTTGTTGAATAACGAATCTCGATTTTTTTTTTTTGATATTCAGATGTTTTATTGAATAACGAATCTCCATTTTTCTCTGTTTTTCGATATTCAGATTTTTTTGTTAATTAACGAATCTCGAATTTTTTGTTTTTCGATATTCAGATTTTTTGTTGAATAACGAATCTCGAGTTTTTTGTTTTTCTATATTCAGATTTTTTGTTGAATAACTAATCTCGAGTTTTTTTTTTCCAGCTTGAATATCGAATGTCAATATCGAATATCATGCTAACTTCAGCCCGCCTATATTAATATTTTATTTTTTTTTTGTATTTTTTCAGTGTGGAGGCTGATTGGAAGGTCAGAAGTTCTGGAAATGAACCATTTTCTTATCTACACTGTTGTCAAGAAAGAATGTATACCTTCACTTGGAAGTATACATTTTTAGCTGAAGCTGGTAAGGGCATATCTATTTCTTTACTATTTAAATGCCAAAAGGGAAGCAGAGCTACAGATAAGCTTTTTGATCAATCCGATATTTACTAAACTGTATTTATTTAATTGGGTATTTCATGATTTCAGTTGGGTAAAATAAAACAATAAAGTTTACGACATTGTTTTGGGGTTGCATTCCACTAATACTGTATACACAAAATCTATTAAAATCAACTTCGTTTACAATAGGCTATACACGGTAACTGGGTGTCCCATCAACAACCCATTTAATGCTCAATTTGCACTGGTTGTTTTATCATTTGACAAATTCGATAACATTATTGATACCCATGCTTTTTTATTTTAATTGTGTTTTCTGGCATTTTTAACCCTGCCTATCTATAGCTCTGTGGAAGGGGAAGTATTACATTGTGGCTATATAACTGTCCAAGTATTAGGTCCACAAGAATGAATGTATATGCCAAACTGGTCGGTGTTCTTGTTACGGGATTTCAAGTCCTGGCTTCTTTTCTAAAAATTGTGAAGACTCTCTAGCCTGGTCATTTTGTGCGAAAAAAACAGCGATTACTGTCTTATTTGTTTTAAATATTGAGAATATTGTTTGTATGGTGTTCTACGTCTTTTTCAACACATGCAAGGTTATATATGACGGTCGATTTTTGTAGTGGAGGCAGACCCACCCACTTTTCCTGGGTAGAACCAGTACTGTACACCTCCCGCCATCTTAGGAATCGACACCTTGCTCACTTACAATTCGAGCTCCCAGTGGGATTTGAACCCGCAGCGGTGAGATGCACATATTTACAACGAAACGTCAACCATTCGGCCATGGAGACGCTCTTAAGTTATTAAGTAAGAGTTGGAAATGTTGTTTACCACAAAAGAAGTTTCAGATGGTTCTTTTTAAAGGTAAGATTGGGACAGGTGGAGTCAAGTTTTAAACAAAATATGTTCTTCATGGAAAACATTTTGAGCTACTAGCCCATCAGGCATGTGACTTGCAAAAATTTACTAGCCCGAACACATTTCTACTGACCCAAATTTTTTAAAGTGTAATTTCAGTGTTGTTTTTAGACAAATATGTATATTGTCACAGAAAGTTACATTTTTTATAGAATAATATCACAAATAATTAAATAAAATAAAGAACTTTATTGTTTTGACACTTTATTCTCAATCATTGGGTCTGAAAATTACGGGTTCTGTTTATTTCATAAGTTTTATTTTGAGTCACTATGTACCACTATACATATTCAGTTGCATGGAGTAAAACAAATAAGTCTGTTTAAATAAGTCTACATTTTTAATTACTAAAAATGCTAGGTACAAATTATACGTCTACTCTAGACCATAGCTCGACCAAGACTGCCCAAGGCTCTATTCATGCAGCCGCATTCTGATAGGCAGCCTCATTCTGATAATCACCAATCACAGGCTTAACCTATGATGTAAACATCTATTTATATATTAAGCTTAATAATGGCACACCATATCATGCGAGTTAAACATGATAGCCATTTACTAGTGCCAGATAGCATAGTGTTACATTCGTACCCATGCAATAAGAAATATTTTTATTTAATAAAAAGATTTCTCTAATACAAGTTAATAAAGTAATTTATAATGCAATTTCCACAATGAGAAATAATAAAGGCATTGTTCCTGTGTACTAATTGTCACTTATAATTATTCAAACTGTTACTAAGTTCTAAAACCCAGGTATAGTCAAATATTGTTTCTGTGCGCTAAAGTTCACTAGCAATTAATTTTAACACAAACACATTGATTGTAATCACTTCGGCACAGAGTTTTTCTTCATCTGTAATGACCTCCGCCATACGTTGTTATCCGTGTCGAAAGGTATAATTGGTAAAATCCATTAAGTAGCAGTCATCCATCCAAGGTTAGTCGTTGATAAAACGTCAGCCAGTGCACAAGGCATAATGTTTCATCTGCAAGTCCTTAGTGATAAGAGTAATTTACAGTTTCTGTAGTTGATTTAAATTCGATAACCGTTCGATCGCCTTTAATCCCAAGTGATTGTTTTTCCGCCTCTAGTGTAATACTCGTGCCAGAATATACCGACCGTGGAACAGGCATTGTTATGTACCTGTTATTGCTATATTTTACATCGGAACGCCAATTAAACCGCACTATCAATATCAACTTCAATTTCCAACAATCAGTTATACATTGATTAATATGTTGATTATACGTAGTAACTGATATCGACTCCATGCATATAATACTGTTAATACTTATAGTTCAACAAGTCCAACACTTATAAGTATAGTTATTATAAATAATGTCCTCTGATTCTTTCAAAGTACTAGATAGGTTGTTTAGCAACATATCTTTGACTTTTATACTGTCAATTTATATATAAACCAATACATGTACATTTCAAATATGAGTTATTTACAAATGATGAGTACTCATAACATTTCGCAGTTACTGCACAGCTGCAAAAGTTCTTCAGTATCAATGTTTTTATCTTCTGTTTATCGTGGCAATAATTATGTATCATATTTCTTCGTCTTCATCAGTTCTGGGTGTTTGTGTACAGAACTTAAGTATAGTCGGTGCAGAGGGAATATGACCTCTGTCATTCATTTCTCGAACTTCGGTAGTTGCCGACACCGACTCTTCATTGCCGTCACCATTCCGTTGCTTTGTTGGTTTAAACCCGCACAAACATTTTGGCACACATTTCTTTCTAAAATTTACCCCTTTTTGACTTTTTAGGAAACAAATGAAAGATATAACAACCACCAATATCAGTAGACCCATAACCACATATGCCCATATTGGCCATTGATCTGTTTGTTTTTCGTTTATCTGCTTCAGATTATCAAGTTCATAAATTAAATGGTCAAGCGGCATCTCTTTAATTTCTTTGAACTGTGGAGGGAAGTCAATTTGTGACAAGTTTGGAAATTGCTTGCGCAAAGGTTCCCAGATAACTGATTGGGCAAAATCTACATTCTTAAGTAAATTCAAATTTGCTTGTAATTGTACATGGCTCTGAACTTCATATGGTGCTATAAGTGAAAGGTATTTATTTGTATACGTGCATTTAGTTTGAAGCGATATGATATCAAGAGGTAATTTGGTAGTAATTGTACCAATGTTTTTATCTTCGCATACTAATGAGAAAGTAAGATTGGCATTCGAGACGATAACATAACTTTGGTGAAATAGCCATACAGCTAAAGGCAATTTAGTAGTGGAGATTGTACGTGCGCAGAATCGCTTTGCAGTGAATGGATTTAAGTGAAACATATTCAAAATACATGATTTTGCCATATTAACAGGAAATATTGGACTAGTAACAGAACACCATTTAAGTGCAGGATTACTACATCTCTTTAATTCGTCATTTGTAAGTAGTATATATCTGTTTCGCCCTTTATTAATCATAAATCCGTCAGCTTCAATGTCATAAGTCGCAAGTAACCCAGTAGTCATTCCTACGTCATTGAACTGTTCAGCCTGCATTGGTACAGGGATAGATTTTGCCAGATAAACCTCATATTGATTATCAATTCGTAATGTAGGAATTGCTAAAATAATAATTATTTTCCCGTCTTCAAATACAGTTGTGCTAGTTAAATATTTATAAAATTGCCAAAGATCGAGTTCTGGATCTCCTATCAAAGTTAACATTGGAGGTAATTGTGATTTAATTAGTAACAAAAGCGACTTTAATTTTTTAGGACTTACTATACTTGTCGAAACTTTCCCGAGACTCAGAAAGTCTATTTGTGATCTTAATTGTTCCAGATAAAACATAGCATTCTGAAGTAAAAGTTTTATCTCGGCTATTATCAAATCCAATTTAACGAACATTTCCATGAATAATTTTGTTTCAATTAGTTGTTTTTGCATTTCGCCAGTAACTTGATTCAATTTACTATCTAACCTATGCATACTACCAACTAAAGATATAAGTGATTGCCTATTTTGCCTCAAATATATAAGTTATGCATAAGGAACAATTGCCGTAATTATGAGCTGCTGATCCGGCCAATATTTGCTTTTCGACTTTCGACGTAAGCCAACATCAATCAATGTTAAAATATAATTATATTCGAAGGGGTTAATGTTCAAAATGAAATAGGCCACTAAATGCTCAATTCTGCTTAACGGAATAAACAACCTGGACATATCTTGAGCCTTTGATAACTTTTAAAATTAATGTCTTTATCTAACACAGTAAAGTGATAAAACAAAATACATGTTGCCTGAATAGCAGGGTGACCATGGCCAAACTCGATGATTATTTTAAGGGGTATGTGGTAACAAAAATAGAACAAAACATGTTATATATCAAAATGTTCGTCTTGGTTTAAAGTTTATCAGACAATCAGCATAAATTGGCAAAAATGAAGGCGAACCGAGTAAACCAATATTGCATCCAAGTTGGCCGCCATTTTTGAAAGATTGGCATGGAGTTTATAGGAAGATAAAATACCATCAGGGCAGTAATAGTGAGTATATTCTTATAACATTTTTAGCAATTTAACACTTATTTGAACCTTTTAGAGAAAAAAAAAAGTCATTAATTTCCAAAAGAGGCCAAAATGTAGGTCAATGCGGCAAATTATTTTTAAAAAACGTGTTACAGCTTTTAAATTTTAAAATGTATTATATAATTGTTTTTGTTTTTAAATCAACTTCTTTAAATTTAAAGGAGTATATATTTCTGTTATATCTATTAAAGAAACAAAATACCTTTAACATCATTAAACAAATTATTAAATAAAAAGAGAGGATGAAACTGAACAACATGTTTGCTGTATAATACGTCTTGCTACTGTAACGTGATATGTTAGTAAACATTTAGTTTTATGTAATCTTGTAAAGTAGTTTATTTTAACTGCAGTGTATTCTAAATAATTAAGAAGTAGTCATAATAAACTACCCTAAAGTATTTCTCTTCGTATGATTATTTTACCTGGGAGTATTTTACCAGAGCACCGGTAAAGTTTATGAAGAGGGAACATTCAAATGTAAAATGTAGACATTAGAATAAATTTTCTGTTTGAACAATCTCATTAAAATCAGGTTAAAGAAATTAATGTATAACATTGGTAGATGTGACATTGTTTGTGAAGAGCTCCTTCCACTTTGGACAGAATTTCAGTCCAATATTGCATCTGACTGCTTACATTACACAGAAAAAGTAGTATATACTCAATTATAATCGCCCCTCCTAATGAATCCAGTACAGTGTAAACTACATTCAAACGAACAAACGGACAATGAATGCACTAGATCAACTTAATTAAAGATGTTTACTGATCGTTTAATAGAAGGACAGTAGGAGCTCAGTAAGAGTTTTGTTGATGCCTTACTAAATCAAAGTACTGCGTTTGTGGTTGTATGTATAAGAAGCGTGATCAACCATCAATGAAAACAGCTATACCCTTTACCTGTTTAGTAAACAAACAAGAACTTTCTTACATGTCTTGTGAACCAACCATTTCTGGTGATTTTTCAAGTGGAAAATTAGTTTTCTATATGAACATTACACTACTATTATGTGACACTTTAACATTGGTGTCTATGGGGAAAATAATTAGTGGTTTCATACCTATAAGAGATACGTGCAGTATTTAGGACTCGCTTAGATTCGTACCTCGACACTTTTCCGATAACAGTTGGTAAAATAAGCTCAAAAATAAGTTTCCTATCGTATTTTACATAGGCTTTTTAGTCCAATTTGGCTATAAAAGCCGTAATTTTGAGTTTCAATTTGTTTTCATGTTTAAAATGACGTGTTTGTGAAGTGTTTGCAGTTGAACTATGTTTTTTCGTATCAACATGTAGGGTTGCATGTTTGCAACATGTCTTTATGAATTAAATCTGCATGGCAACATGTTTGATAGGCATGAAACAACTAAATATTTTCCCTAAACCCCCTAAAATAGGATACTGTGAAAAAAAGTGACTTATCATTTAAACTCGACTTGGTATCGTTCAACTAGTATCAATTTTGAATTAAGCGTGTTTTTTTGTGGCTCGTATTCGCTACCAATTTTGAAGAATTTGCTTAAAAAATCAGCTTTTGCATGAAAATCGACATAAATTGGCATATTCATCGTCCTAATTTTACCTAAAATGCATTTTTTATTAACGTGCATTGACTGTTCTAAACATTTGATCTATTTAATATGGCGTATTGACAAGAAATGCCATTTGGTATGACACTTCAGACAGTGAAAAAGTTAAAAAAATATCTCTGACTTCTGTCGATTTCAAACTATTGTCCTTGGTATTCTCAAGACCATATCTCGGCAAATAATTATTCTGAATTACATGTTTTCTTCTCTTATAGTTTTACCAACACTTATTAAGTGTAAACCTCTGAAGTGTAGTCGAATGTAGTTCCTATAATAAAAAGTAATCCCTCCTTTTTTGATGGGAATGGGAACTATAAGTAGGGAAAACTGTCCATTTCTATTCGGTTTTGTGGTTGTATGTATAAGAAGCGTTTTAATAGGTTTTAATGGATCATTGATGAACATTTTCGAAATTTCGAATCTATGCTTACACTTTGTGAGCAACCATCAATGAAAACAGCTGTACCCTTGACCTGTTTAGTAAACAAACAAGAACGTTCTTACTTGTCTTGTGACCCAATCCTTTATGGTGATTTTTCAAGTGGAAAACTAGTTTTCCATATGAACATTACACTACTGAATTATCTGATGATTTAAATTATCTTGGAGTTGTATTTAACTACACTGGGTCGTATACGTTAAATCAACAGGCTATGTGCGGCAAAGCATTAAAGCTATGCATCTTTTAACTGCAAACATAAGAAAAACTGAACTAAAACCTAACACATCCCTTCAATTATTTGATGCTTTTGTCTCATCAATTCTCAATTACAGCTGTGAAGTGTGGAGTTTCACAAAATCGAAGGAGATAGAGAGAATTCATCTCAAGTTTTGTAAAATCATTCTAGGAGTAAAACTGACAACGAGTAATGCTGGTGTTTATGGTGAATTGGGGCGTTATCCATTATTTATCACAAGATATACTAGAATAGTAAGATATTGGTTGAAATTCGTTACAACAGAAAATATAATTTATCATCTACGAGTATATATAAATTTCATTATCTGATTGTGAAAATGGTTTAAACAATTGGTTATCTAATGTAAAATATCTGCTTAATACGTATGGCTTTATGTATGTATGGGATGATCCTTTAAGGGTGAACCATCAACATTTTGTATCTAGCTTTAAACAGAGGTTGGTGGTTTGCTTTATTCAAAAATGGAACACTGATCTACAAGAAAATAGAGTATTATCAAGTTTGTATAGACATGTTAAAGATAATTTTGGATATGAAAACTATCTGAATATTTTATGTACAAAACGATTACGAAGTGTTTTCAATAAATTACGTTTATCTTCACATAGCTTAAGAATTGAGACAGGTTGTTATGCAAGACATAGGATTGAAATAAATAAATTTTGTCAGATTTGTAATTCGACTGAAATTTAAGACGAATTTCACTTCGCGTTAATTTGTACAGCTTATAATGATATTAGAAAGAAATATATCAGAAAATACTACATACAAAGGCCAAATATGTTTAGATTTGCAACACTTCTACAATCTTCAAAAAAGAAAGACCTTTTTATTTTAGGTAAATATGTGTCAGAGGTATTTACTGTCAGATAATCCATTCCAAAATTTATTTCTTTAAATATATTGAAGTACATCCTCACATACATTTTTTATTTATTTTTTTATATTTAGTTCCTTTTGTTATTTTTATATCCTTGGATTATTGATTAAATGTGTGATTTATATGATCTATGATTAATTAAGGAGTATATGTATTGAAAATTAAACTATGAGTGTGTAGAAATATGTGTAACCTGTCATGTGATTATAATTATGTATTACAAATTATGTATATAATGATGAGAAACTGTAAAAGTTTAAATCACTCATCCATCCATCCATCCATCCATCCATCCATCCATCAGTAGTATACAAACGACGGGTATAGGCGCAGTTTTTTGAGGGGCATTTTATGCAACGAGTCAGTAAATTTATCAGTCGGCAAGCAAACCAACACATTTAAAACTCGTTACAACCCCCCTCAAAAAAACTCGCCCAATACCCCCAGTTTCTAAACTATTAATAAATAATTGATAATATAACTTGCTACTTTTTTAATCAACCCCAAATAAAACAACTGCACGTTGGGTAATCAATATCTTTCAAACCCAACACCGTAGATGATTTTAGGCTCGGCTGTTAAACAAATTCGGAAGGAACAGACCCCAGTTTGTATACTTGCTACTTTTTGGAAGGGTGCAATTATTTTATTTTTCTACTTTCGGCGAAGTTTCCAAATCACACGACCCAAAACAGCATTGGGTCTAGTCTCAACTGTTAAACAAAATCAGAAGGAACAGGGCAATCATCCTCGTCATCACTATACATATCACCCTTGATCATAGAATATTTTATTTTTTCGCATTTGCATTTTAGATAAGTTTTTTATTGATACATTTCTAATTGTAATAGCCAGCATCCCTAATATTTCGATATCTCTGGCTGGGTGATATTTCAACATGCAACCCCACAAACATTACCAGAACCCCATTTTGAAATATCTCTACCGAAAAAACAATGCAGAGACACATTTGAAGTTTGGCAAGTCCTCTTGCTAGCATGTCCTGGGAAAGAACATTACTAGAACCCCGTTTGGTGTACCTCTACCGAAATGAAATGTATAGATGCACCGGAAGTTTAGCAAGTCCTCTTTTGGTGAAATTTGCCCAAATACTCTTCTATATTTGCCTTTCAACTTCTCAAGTTTTTCACATGTTTGTTCCATATATAAAGTATTATATTAAATTATTAATTATATGCCAGTGTATCCTAACCATTGTCTAATATGTACCTTTTGTCATCATATGCGGACAAGATATTTTTATTAGTTTCATAGCTGCCCAGCTTGTGTTTGTTAGATCTGATAAATTTCATTTGATGATGAGATTCTTTTGCCGTGAATAAAATATATTTGTAATTATCATGCGTTATCTGTTTTTTTACAACACATTCTTTAACACCTTTGCATTTCTTTGTTTCAGTATTATCAACCAAAATGTATGAGTATGACTTACTCCTCAATCCAACAAACTCTACGATCACCGCACCACAAGATTCATCTTTCATCTTGCCAATAACCTTTTTGTTATCGCTGAAGTAAAACTCACCTTTTGGATCATAATCACTGTTATCAAAAAGTTCCCTGTCTTTGTAAAGATCAGCATACACATCTTTTGTTCTAATTTCATAACACAGAGAATCAGTGTCAGTTAACAATAATTTGACTTTTTCATTGTATTTGTTTTTGGCATAATTGTAGTGGAAATCATACATCAAGTATTTTGACAAGTCTTTCTTTCACTCTATTGGTGGCAAACAAGTTTTCGCTAACCATCTTACAAGAAATAAACGATGGTATTGCCGCATACTTCAAAAGAACTTCGTCGTCATGCGTCAGCTTAATATTAACTCTTTTTCTCAGGTTTTCCATCGTCTTACCAAAAACCGAATTATTCATAAGCTTGAAGAAATATTTTTCCAAAACGTTTTTTCCTGCTGTCCTTTTTGTAGTATTGAAGTCAATATACACCTTCAACCATTGAGATTCGTCAAACTGGAGTATCCTGTGTATCTTTTTCACTTTCAACCCCAAACTCTCATACAACTTTAAATTTCTATAATGCGTGACATATTTTCCTTATCTTTCAATGTAGTAACAATATAAACTGATAAAGGTGATCCTTTGAGAGCAACAAACACAATTAAGAGAATAAAGCAGCAGACTCGGTTTTACTGAGTCTGTTCATGAGAAGTAATGAAAGAAGCAACACTTATCATGCCCCTAGCAACGGCTTAAGCGGTATTCTACTTCAAAGCCACCTATATTGGGCTCGTTGGTCCCAAAGGACCAGTAAACAATAACACTACTGATTCGTAGCACGGGGAGACTTTTTACAGCCGCCACACTGCACTAAACGAACGCTAGTGTGAATGTTAATAAATACTGATAAAGGTGATCCTTTGAGAGCAACAAACACAATTAAGAGAATAAAGCAGTAGACTCGGTTTTACTGAGTCTGTTCATGAGAAGCAATGAAAGAAGCAACACTTATCATGCCCCTAGCAACGGCTTAAACGGTATTCTACTTCAAAGCCACCTATATTGGGCTCGCTGGTCCCAAAGGACAAGTAAACAATAACACTACTGATTCGTAGCACGGGGAGACGTTTTACAGCCGCCACACTGCACTAAACGAACGCTAGTGTGAATGTTAATAAATACTGATAAAGGTGATCCTTTGAGAGCAACAGACACAATTAATAGAATAAAGCAGCAGACTCGGTTTTATTGAGTCTGTTCATGAGAAGTTATGAAAGAAGCAAGACTTCTTACGCCCCCTAGCACCGGCTTAAGCGGTATTCTACTTCAAAGCCACCTATATTGGGCTCGTTGGTCCCAAAGGACCAGTAAAAAATAAAGGTGATCCTTTGAGAGCAACAAACACAATTAAGAGAATAAAGCAGCAGACTCAGGTTTTATTGAGTCTGTTCATGAGCAGTAATGAAAGAAGCAACACTTCTAACGCCCCCTAGCACCGGCTTACTTTACTTGTTACCGAATCAAACTTACTCTTCAAGTTCTTGCAGTAGTCCGACAACCACTAATCTTTTATATTTAAACTTTCCGGAGCGAGAGGATAATCATTATGCGAGTCATGCAACTCTTTTGGATATTCAAGATCACACTCAACAATATAGTTTGATATCCCTTCTTCAAATTTATGACCCATTTAAAATTACCAGTTGGTAGCCATGGTAGCGGCTGACACATCTCCGTCCCGTACAAGTTGTTAGCATCACGATACATTATATACTTGCTCTGCTTGCCACTATCATAATCTTTCATATACTTATTATTAGCTTTCGAATATCTAGTCGCTATATAACTCACGCCACCTCCCATCTCTTTTTCCACAAACAGATATTGATCAATATCAGTAATCAAGTCGAGTTTAATCCGAGTCATTAGGATCTAATTTGTAATACTCGAAGCACATTTTTCTGAAGTTCTCAAAAACATCAGCTAGCAGCAAAACATCGCTTTTCAAATAAAGATCATGATATTCCCCAATGTTTTTGATCTTGAACGTCTTCCATATTTGTTTAGCATGCTCGTAATCAGAAGATCTGAGATGTTTGCATCATTTAACTGAGGGTAGAAGCTGTTTTTGTTAGGCAATTGTTTATCTTTGAAACGTTCAAAGCTATCCATATAATCATATGGGTAAACTCCTTTTCTTTTCAACAGTGCTAACTTTTTATCAGAGTATTCTTGAGAGATATATTTAAACAACGCAATGTTTTTCACCAAGTTATCGAGTGACTGTGACATGAACTGGAAACTATCTATAAACACCAAATTTTACCCCAAAATAAAAGCCATATACCTTTCCATGTCATTTGGTATCGTTTTGTTTTAACTTTCCGATGTGCTGCATTATAAAGTGAGCGTCATAACCCCTCAAATTATGGAATACAACAGGTATCCTTTTAGTCAACTTGAAACTGAGATTGCATGTATCATGAGCACTTCCTCTCAACTTCCCAGTCATGTGACAATGATCTCTAACTACGCTATCACACGTCATATATCGTTCATCGCAAATATGACATTTTCGGCTGCCATAAATTCTTTTTCTTCTTCTACTGTCATTGTCAAATATTTCTTAAAAAAAACATGTATTCGCAGTTTTTTTACAATATTTTTCTTCCTCTATCATTTGTTCTAAAAACTTATAAAAAGCGTTTGGGCCTCTGTATGTTACAACCGGTTTGGAATATTTGTCACCATAGCAGCAGACAACCTTGTATCCGTAACTACAATCAGTATTTTGTTGATTTGCATCTGTATACGAGTTTTTGGATTATTTGTAGCTTAAGATATTTTTTCCATTATTGCTTCAAAGTCAGCATATATAACAAATAGAACCATTAATTGCCTATCATAGTTTTTAAAGAAAACCTTTTCACTCGCAAAAGGCATTTTTATTGCTTGCTTGACATTTAGAGAAAGACAATCGGGTTTATGCTTTTCCAAGACATTTTCTAATATAAAGCAGTGCAAGCATGTTTTGCAGAACCATTTTCTTTCTTTGCGTAATGTCTGATTATACATTAAACTGTTGAAATCCTTTATCCACATATAATGGTTTTTTTCTTTTTAGACAATCAAAAGCATATCGCATTCTTCTTCAACTCTTTGTTTTGATATGTATAGAGGATACACCCCACCTTTTTCATATCCAAATATATTAAAACATATATTGTTTTGTTTTTTCCATTTTTGGGATTTGCTTTAATGTAACAGAAAATGTAATTCCGCTGTAATCAAGATCAACCATATGCTTTTTGTACATTGTTATTCTTTGGGGATCTTTTGCAGCAGAAAATTTATATGCCAAATGACACCATCTGAAGTATTCATCATCATTTTCATTTTTTATATTTATTAGACCTTTCATGTGGTGAAAAAGTTCTTTTGGTAACTCCAAATAAGAGCTACCTCTCAATGGCTTATACTTCACCCTGTTTACATAATGCATATACACTGATTCATTTACCCAACCACTTCCCCCGGAGAGCCAGCTTCCAATTTTACTCGGAATTTCATCAGTTGCTGTATCTAAAGCATGCTTGATATCCTTTTCGTTTAAGATTATTGCCGCCTTTGATGTAAAGTAAGCTGTTTTGTATGTGGTCATGGAAGCTGCATCTCCAGCTGATTTAGCGAAAGTCATTTTCAAAGCAACACTCAATTCAAAACCATCGTTCTTTGTAATTCCACCTTGAGGAATTCTGTGACTGTTTTCGCGTCAGACGAAGCTGAGCGAGTGGACTTAATCTATCCACAAAACCCACAGAGAAAACCTTAATATATTGTTTCGGTGATCTTTCGATTTCTTTTACACACATTATATAATATATATAATACAGAATTCTTTAAGCCCTAATTAATTAATTAATTTAACCAGCATAAAAAATAATATCAATTCCCTCTTTCAATAACTTACCGTAGTAATAAATAAAAAAATCAATAGTTATGGGACTGTTAGTCGCTCGTGTGATCATTTTATCGCGCACATCATATTTTTTTTATTTTCCATGGTAGTTTCATCTTTTGGGCTTCAGTTATAATCTTTTCAGTCAAATCCTTGAGGTTTACAAAAAATAATAGTTCTCTGTCAATTTTATTTGTACCCTCAAAATCAACAAACAAAGCCTGCTTCTCGCATTTTTTTCTGAGACTTTCTATATCATCTGTGTATACCATATAATATTATACTATTCTTATTCTTTTAAGCCCTAATTAAATAAATAATAACAATAGTATATTATATGATGAACTGTATATATTGTAAGAGATTATTAGGTGTTTTTTGATTCTTCAGAATTTTGCATGGATTGTTTTTTGTTTTACATAGTCGAAAAAAAGACGCACTGTAAAGATTGTGTTGATTATATACTTTGTTACAATTGCACATATGAATGCGCAGATTGTAATAGCACTTGCGAGGTGTTTGATGGGGAGCGTATTTGTTTCGAATGTGGGACCCATAATGGATAAGATCTTGTTGTAGATTATCGTGGAGTTCGCAAGAAGAGCGTTTATCATGGAAGATATCATCTAGAAAAACTTTTGGGAGGGTACAATTTATCCCCCATAGACAAGCAGAGAATCGAGGATTTGTTTTACAAGACTGTACATTGTTTAGATAAGATAGGAGGCCGAAAAAAAGTAATTAAATTTAATTGCATTTTCCAGAAGATATTCGAGCTATTAGAAATAAAGAAAAAGAAACAAAACCAATTAAGACAAAAGCTACTAGAGACAAGTACGATACTATATGGAAACAGGTTGAAAAGAACTAGCAACCATTTAACTTTGACGGATGCTTAGTTACCATTTAACTTATACTTCTGAATATATCTTTCCAAAGGTTCAGTAAAACTATCATTTTGCTGCAGGTGGAGTATTTTAGAATATAAATATAACCTTTTTCTCTGCTATTTTAGTTGTGTTCATCAAAACCGCAATTATTGGGGGGAATTGCTTCAACGATAGCTATGAAAACAGGAACTGCGGGGATTAATACCAATGCAGCGGTACAACCAATTATCCCACTTGTGATTTGTAACCCTGTGTTAATTCTGCCACATAATTTGTATCTAAGTCTGTATGCTGCCGCTTGTCGAGTCAAGTAACTAATTAATTCCTCCTTTCTTTATAAAAAAATTGCTCATGTTCTTCGGTTGATATATTACCATTTTGTAATAATTCGTCGATTATGCTAATACCTTTATTCGTCAACTGTGGACTATTATTTCCCGATTTGATACTCCCACATACTAACTCCAGATCATTAACCAAATCATAAGGACTATTGTAATATTCCACACAAACTCCTAAAATCTTCGTGTACTTTGAAGAACTTTTATGAATTGGAAAAATCAGATAATTCTATCAATTCCTTGAATGCATTTTAAAATAGCTTCGAGTATGCTTTTCCATTGTTGTAACGCTTTGTCACAAAATCAATAAAATCATCATCCACTTTCAAATCTAGCACAACTGACCCTCCTTGTCTAGCAATTAGTTTGTGATGACCATCAAGATTAGGTATATCAATTTGAAGCATACCGTAGTGATCATATTTGCTTATTTTGTATGAATTTCTTTTCTGCTGCATACCTTCGCCGGAAGTCTTTTTTGTAGTCTCTCTAGCTGTCTGAACTCGTTTTGGTAACTTATCTATGTAAAACTCTATAGCTTTCATTTCATCAGTCACTCAATCACGTTTAGTTTTAAGCGAGGCTAAAGTTTCTTTCGTTATTTAGGGTCATCCATTACTTTTTTTAAGTTTATCATCAGTTCTTGTAGTTACCGATTTCTGAAACCTTTCTTCCAGCTTTTCTTTGCTAATGCTGTTTATTCGAGTGTTTAGACCTTTTAACTCGCTAGATAAGTCGCCACACAGAACTTCTTAGCATAATTGATGAATTGAAAGCAAAAGTAGAATATTTAAGTCGGATTCTAATTCTAAAATATACAATATATGATGGTATAAGCATCATGATAGATAATAAAGCAGAAAGCTACGGCTACGTATCATATCCAACACGAAAACCACTTGAAAGAACCAAACGTGATGGGTTTCTCAGCGCGTTTACTCTTGTAACCAATCCATTTGTAAAACTGGAGAATATGCTACATAATTGGGTGGAGGCTTGGTAATTGTAAAACCAGGTCGTTATATAGTTGAAGCAGGCATTGCATATGCTGTTGTAAATACAAACAATCTTGGTATGGAGTCTTTTAGTGTGTTTGAATCGCGTGCTCAAGCAAAAATAGAAAACAGTAAACGAATACTCAAAGGAAAATTTGAAGCATATCTTCCTAAATCTAAATATTGGACCATCTCTCCATTCAACATAGGTAACACTACTCATGTTTTCAATTTTGAAGAATCAAGCT
Source organism: Cyrtodaria siliqua (assembly GCA_037043455.1). Taxonomy (NCBI): domain Eukaryota; kingdom Metazoa; phylum Mollusca; class Bivalvia; order Adapedonta; family Hiatellidae; genus Cyrtodaria; species Cyrtodaria siliqua. The sequence continues at coordinate 92,904 of JAWPHD010004102.1, forward strand.
TTAAACTGTATTACAAAGGTGCTTAATTTTATCTATTAATATGTATATGAAATAAAAAATTGTATTATCATCAGAAAAAGCTTCAATAATTAATTACTCAAATACACCGAGTAATTTTACAACTGTATTTGATAGACCATTGATATTGGACAAGAACAAACAGTATGGTATTGGGCTCGATAAGATTAATTCTATGACTTACTCATGGTATAATATTAGCGAGGATTCTAATAACAGAGTGATAAGGTATCACAATTGAAAAGATAAAGATCCAAAAGCAATTATATTACAGTTATGCTGATATTGATAATTATATAAAAGAAACATTGACTGTAAACGGTGACTTGACTGATGACTCGCCTGTCCCGATAAGGATTGAATTTGATTTATCAAGTTTCAAATGTTTAGTTACCATTCATAATAACTTTATGCTTGATTTAAGGGAATCAAACTTTCACACTTTGATTGGGTTTGACAAAGATGCGTTAGAGAAACCAAATTTGGGACAGTAGTACCAAACATAACAAATTCTATTGATACTTTATATATCCACTGTGATTTGATAAATAATTCTATTGTTGATGGATCATATAAGGATGTTATTTATGAAATAAGTACAGCCGACCTTACGAGGTCATATCCTTTCAGAGATGAACCGATAAGAGTGGGTTCTGTGGAGTAAACAAAACGATCATTAACAGTATTAATATTTATATAACCGATTTCTCCGGTATAATTATTAATCTCAACGGAGTTCATACGTCATTTCGATTTGTTTTGAAAGAATTAATGTAATACGAGTTGAGTAACTTATGTTTTATCTGACATATGTTATATGACGCGATTAAAAAAAGTTTATGATACTAGCACGGGAACCTATACTGAAGTTGACAGATTAACTGGAGCCGAAATATTTGACATTTTTTCAAAAGTTGGCTCGAAAATATTCAGTGAGTCCAGGCACGAAAGCATTAGAAACTGCTGGAAAACAAATCATAGAGAGTGGTTCTAAAAAACTTGGAGATGAAGTAGGTAAAATGACTGCTGATAAACTAGTTTCAGTTATTGAGCCTAAACCAAAAGTAAGACAATTTTTAAAGAACTTACAAAAGCTGCCACAAAATATGTTGTGGCTGATAATATAACTGAAGAAGATGTAAATGCAAAAATTAACAGATTACTATCCGGAAGAGGAATTCATGCAAGAATTAAACGATTAATTGAATCTAATAACTAGTATACATAGATGTTTCGAAGTGATAAATATAATACTAGATATGAACATGTGCCTGTTCAGTTAGATACCCCCATAACTTTACCTGAAAATACTATCAGACAAATGAAAAGTGGTTATCAATTTACGTTAAATGACAGAAGTTCTTGATTGGTATAACGCATATTTTGAAATCAGTTTTCGAGTAAACAAGCTTGCTGGTGCAGCTTTTGCAGCCGCCGATGAAATTGCTCTTATTAATGATGCGGCTTCGTTGATTGATCAAATGCAAGTAAAGCAAATTGGAAAAACAGTTTATGATGGAAATAATCTTCACAGATTTGTTTATCTCAAAAGCCAGCTTGAAATGTCTGACGATTATACGAAAAGAACCGGAACAAATGAATACTTTTATTTAGATACCACGGCTGAGGCAGAATCTCGAGATGATCAAGCTGGTTATAATTCAGGATTTGCGATTCGTCATGCTTTAATCATAACTAATCAAAAAATTGACTCTATAATTCCATTAAACAAATATTCCTTCTTTGAAGGTTTGGAAACAAACATGCTGCCTCCAGGTCAAATTCAGATTAGCTTGCAACTGACGGCTGATGATGTGCTAATTTTCAAAGCTGCTGGTGATGATGGCCCGGTGGTTATTAATAAATTAGTTTTGTGGATACCTAAAATGATATTTAACTCAGATGGTTTGGCTTATGTTATGTCAATATGACATCAACAAGATGGACTAATCTTCGTGAAATGATAAAAGAAAGTGGAAGTAACTAACCGAACATGTATTTAGAATAACAGCTGGTGTTAAAAATCAAAAAAACATGTTTTTGTGTATTTGCAAAGGGTAAACAAAAGTTCTTCTCAAACACAATATCCTCATCATTTGGATACGTTTAAGCTCAATGATGCTGATGCTAATTGCTATTTACAATCAGCTAGATTGGAAGTTGGAAACGGCGTATATTATCCAGAAACTATATACAGCCTGATAATATTATAAGGATATTCAGAGATGTTATTGATTATTCTTACAAACAAAATGATAAAAACACTGGAACTTTACTCAATGTGAGTAATTTCAAAAATCTCTTCGGAATGATATATTTTGATTGAAGTTACAAGGGATTTGAGGTCAGTGTTGATCCAAAACAACTAAGTTTGAGATATAAATTAAATACCCTTCCTACCGATAGATTATAAAGTTTATGCTCTGGTTCTCTATGAAGAATATTTAGTTATTGATACTGTCGGAAATGAATTGGTAATAGTTTAATCTAACTTATAATATATATGACTTACGCAAAGTATTCGATAGATTTAACAGATGGCCAGAAACGAAGTCTGGAAAAAGCATATGAAAACAAAAGTGAATTAACACTCAGGCTGAAGAACAATCAACTAACTGGGGATTTTTCTTTGCTATTGACAGCTACTCAGATTAACAATATTAACAAAGCTAAATCCAACGGATATGGATTGGATGTGAATATATCAAAATCGCAGATGAGATCTCAGTCCAAGAATGGAGGCTTTTTAGGTGCATTAGCTGGTTTGGTAACTAAAACAATATTACCGACAGTAGCTGGACTCGCTCCAAAAGCAATAGCACCACTAGCAACAGGAGCACTGAGTGGTCTGGCAAGTACTGGAATCGGTAAACTATTCGGAAATGGAATGGTAACTTTCCCTAGCAGCAAAAAATAAGCACTTCTTAAATCAGGTGTGTTAACACCATCGCAAAGACAAAAGATAATAAAATCAAAAGGTTGCTGCCCTATTAATCTGACAAGACATCAGCAGCAAGATGGGGATTTCTTGGATTGCCATATCACTGGGAATTCCTTTAATTGGATCTCTTATTAGTGGTTTGACGGGTAAAGGTTTGCAAGTGGGTAAGAAAGGGAAAGGCTTGAGAGTAGGCAAAGGTTTACAAGTAGATTCACAATTCAAACCATATAAAAGTATCCCATTCGTAAAAAAAGTTAAGTTTGAAAGATGAGCCTATCTCTAACTTAGACATAATAAAGTGTGTTAAGCGGTTAGGTATACAAAAATTCAGGGAAGTTTTTAGCAAAAACAAATTACAGGCAAAACAAAGTTAACACGAATGCGGTATTATTAATCTTGATGATTATACGTACTGGACACATTGGACTAAAATTGTGTATTATTGATTTTATTAATATTGAGTTCTGCTCATACCGGGGCTAGAGGGCGTGAGCGGTAGCTAGCCTATTTCACTACCGCTCATGAACAGTCTCAATCAAACCGAGACTGCAATATCTCGTATGTGTCGTGCTCGACCGTTTTCAAAGGTCCATTATTATACTCTTTTTTGCTACTGTAATGAGTTTTATTTTGATCCGTTTGGCTTGAGTCCACCAAAAGAAGTTTTAACGTATATACCCAACTCAAAACACAACACAATTCAGTATCAAGATAAAACGAGAATCTTGTGAGGATATTTCTGTCTGTACTTTGTTAAAAAAGTTGCAAGAAGAAAACAGTATGTACGATATTCTTTATAAAATATTAAAACCTTACAAACCTGTGGAAAATAAAAACATAATACGATCAAATTTTGAAAAACAAAGTTTAGTCTAATAATATATTAAATATGAGTTACTGCGTGAAAGGAAAGATAATAACTGAAAATGTTAATCCTCAGTATATTTTAACAAAAAATGGTAGCAGAATGCTAAAAGCAACATGTGCGTCTTGCGGTATTACTAAAACGCAATATGTTAAAAGTACACAAGGTGGAAACATTGATATCCATAAAGCTTTGCTTCCTTTGCTACCCAAAAAGGGATTAACAATTCCTGGTTATAAATATTGCGGTCCAGGTAATCAACTTGACAGTGGAGAATCATCAATGATTTAGATGCTATTTGTAAAGATCTTGATGACTGTTATGAAGAAAGTCCTAGTAATAAATCAATGTGTGATAAAAACATGCTGGCCGGTTTGAAAACGAGCAAATCCAAATCACTTGGAGAAAAGATCGCTAATAATTTGATAGTCAAGCCTGTAATTAATGCAAAATATTAACTAGGACTCGGAGCATCAAAAAACAAGAAAAGGTGTTGAGATGGACTGATAAGCTCGAAGAAAGTTCACTCATAGCCGCGTGATTGTTAATGAAATAGATAAAATATGGTCGGCTGACTTGGTTGATATGCAATCGTTTTCAAAATACAATAAAGGTGTCAAATACCTGCTCACTGTTATTGATGTATTTAGTTAATTTGCTTGGGTTATGCCTGTTTTGAATAAAACTGGTATAGATATTACCAAAGCTTTCCAAAAGATTATAAGTACAGGAAGACACTGTAAATTACTCTGGGTTGACCAGGGTGTGGAGTTTCACAATAAAATATTTAAGCAATTTCCTGATGATAATAATATCGAAATGTATCACACGTTTAATTTCGGAAAAGCTGTTGTAATTTAACGATTTAATAGAACGTTGAAAGAGAGGATGTGGAAATATTTTACAGAAAACAATACAAATACATATTTAGACGTGCTACAGTTGATGGTTGATAAATACAATAATACAAAACATCGTAGTATTAAAATGACACCGATTGAGGCCAGTGATGAGAAAAATAAAGGAATGATGAAAATTAATAAAGCTTTGCCAAAATTCAGAATAAGAGACAAGGTTAGAATTAGCAAATATAAAAGAACGTTTGAAAAAGGTTATACTCCAAATTGGACCAAAGAAATATTTGTTATTGATGAAATTCAATATACAAATCCTGTGACGTACAAAATAAAAGATTTGAACAACCAAAACATTGATGGAAGCTTCTATGAATTGAAAATGTTAAAAGCTGATCAAGAAATATTCAGAACTGAAAAGGTTATACGACGTGATTACAAAAAGAAACCAGCATTAGTTAAATGGAAAGGTTACAATGACGATTTCAATAGTTGGGTACCGTTTAAGGACATTCAAGTTATAAAAGTGCGTTAAAGAGGTTTGTGTCGTGTGATTTAAAAATTTGCACCCTTTCAAAAAAGTAGCAAGTATACAAACTGGGGTCTGTTCCTTATGATTTTGTTTAACAGCCAAGACTAAAATCATCTGCGGTGTTGGGTTTGAAAGATATTGATTACCCGATCTGCAGTTGTTTTATTTGGGGTTGATTAAAAAGTAGCAAGTTATATTATCAATTATGTATAAGTAGTTTAGAAACTGTGGTAAAAGGAATGAGTTTTGAGTGGGGTTGTATCGAGTTTTAAATTTGTTGGTTAGCTTGCCGGCTGATAAATTTACTGACTCGTTGCATAAAACAAAACGCCCCTCAAAAAAACTGCGCCTATACCCCTCGTTTGTATACTACTTCCATCCGTCCGTCCGTCCATCCATCCATCCAGTTGAATTTGCAGCAACTCATTAATATGTGACACTTTAACATTGGTGTCTATGGGGAAAATAATTAGTGGTTTCATACCTACTGAGCAATAGTCTTGATCATCTGCGACGCTTGTTTCAAATACAAACATTACAAGCGTCGCAAAAATCTAGACAAATCGTCGGACTGATATACTGCGTTCAGTAAAATAGGTCTGGTCTTGAAATATATGTAAACATCCGCGTGGAATGCTAAAACGATGTATCCGGTCTATGAGCGATAGCAAAACGGTAATGCCGTTTTCGCCAAAAAAAGACAATGGACAAATAGTCAAGTAAAGATTATGTGAAATGCAAATCAAAAGATATCCTAATTAATGAGGAAGATATGTATTTAGGGCTAATGACCATACAATAATTAAAAAATACCCCACTGGAAAGCGTATGGAGCTGTACGGTTGAGTTATTTTTGTTATGAGGGAAAATGGTTGCAAACAAAACGGCCGATATCATGGAAAACCTGAAACAAATATTCCACCAGTATCGGTTTTAAGGAGTATCGATGAAGTGGATAGCATCAATTTCAACGGAATAGAATTATTCAAATGTTACGGCCGATGTCGACTTTAGTAAAACAAACATACAGTTACACGGCTTCATTGTTTCCAATGCATATACTTATACAGAAGTATGTATATTAAAAGCTTCCATGTGTTTTTGAGCAGTACGAAAAAAGCCTAATAGCCCGAACTCGTGAGAAAGGTGGAAAGAGTATTTCGCTTTATATACCATCTCACATACAGGTAAAAAGGATCATTCCTGCCTATAAAAAGGTTCTTACAAGTAGCAAGATTAAAGGAAATTTGAAATATAGTAGACAAAACGCCTAGCTGAAAGTGCCCATGAACTTCTTCAATCTAACTTGAGAAAACTGATACCATCATAATTATTCATTTATTGCTATACAGTCAAGTTCAAAGCAAGACAAGGTGTTGTTGTTGTTCTTCTTTGACCAGTATATTAAATTACTAGTATACCACTGTGACCATTTTGGTGTGGAAAAACTATTCTTTGAGATTGGCAAGAAAAGCATTTAGATTTGCCCAGATTAATCCATATGTATTTAATAATGTTGATAAACGTTAATGTGAGCGAAACGTGTCGATGGTTTACACACAGAGTGTGACACTTTGAAATTGGCAAACAAATGGCATCTACAGTAATGATGAACAGTGCTGGTGAGGATTAAGGATTATCTGTCCGATAAATATATGTCTCTATACACGTCGGGAATAAAGATTGGTACTTGAAAATAAGAGTTTAAACCCAAGGAAGTTACGCCTCCTCAACCCCTACCCCATCCCAAACATATGCTTTTTACTTCATCTATCAAGTGTGCATGTCAGTTACTGATTTAGAGAGGATATGCTAAATGTGCCAGAGCCATCAGACTGCGGATATGAGATTGATAAATCACAGGTCTTAATGTTATGGACAAGCGGTTAACGACCAGAATTACTGAGTGAGTTGGTCTGCTTCTGTAATGATCCATGTAATGATGTTAGTTCGTCAAATTAACAGCCATGGGCATATACTCAAACATGCCTTTGTCTAACTAGCCCTGCCTCATTGGCCTGGCCTGTCCTGGACTGGTCTGATCTTAAAATTGTTTACCTTAATTGTTATTGGTCCAGGTCATGTCCTTAAATCTACACAATCCCGATAAAAGGCACACTAGAACTGAACAAATCTAATGGTTATTACGCATGTTGTACTAAGTGATTACTGTATACGTGTGGGTTCATATATACAACATGCGCACTACCTAAATTCAATGAATATTAATGAGATAAGGCGGTACTTTATGAGACGCTTCGGGTACTTTGTGAATCGACCACTGGTCTTATAACGGGTATAAAAGCGCGTTTTAGCAGACGGCATTTTACCATTGAACTGATGAGACCAATCTTCAGTAGAAAGACCTCATAGGAAATACAAGTCATTAGAAATTGAAAATGAAGCTAAAGATGTACTTACTCAAACAACATTATAAGTCCATATTTATATATAATCTAAAACAATACCTATAATTAAACGTAGCGGTCTTTTAACAAAGACCCTTTCCAACTATCCCGTTGCATCTTTACAAATAATCCTCCATTTTTATGTGTGTGTGTGTACTGTATATTGACACAAAACACAAGGGAGACATTGTTTGTCAAAACTGGAATATTGGTAGAGGCTCATGACTAATGGTAAAGATGGAGATACAGTATTTGTTATGTGAAGTGTTACGCATGCATGGTTTACTAATATTAGTAGAATATAAATAAACATATTTTAAATAAATTCCTCTAAATTTATGCATGAATTGAAATTTTGACATGAAAAATAAAATGGATGGAGAGACACAGAGAGACACACAGAGACATAGAGAGTCAAAAAAAGGCAGAAGGAAAGAGAGAAAGAGAGAGAAAGAGAGAGACACACAGAGAGAAAGAGAGAGACATAGAAAAAAAGAAAGCAAGTAGGAGGGAGGGAGGGAGGGAGGGAAAAGAGTGAGAAAAGGGGAGAGAGAGTGGAAGAAGGACGGAGGTGTAGAAGGAATTGAGACAGAGAGAGGAAGAGAGAGAAAGAGAGAGAGAGAGAGAGGGATAGAGAGGGAGAGTTTCTATATAATCATAAACATAGGCGTAAGAGCCGGAGGACCCCACACCCCAATGTTTCGGGGTGGGCCCCAATACTGATGTTTTCACGAAACAAAAAAAATGCAACACAAAATGTATGAATCGGCAATCTGAACATTTAAATTCTGATTGATCAGATTTCAAAATCAAAGAAAATATGAAAGATGTCAGCTTCCGTCTGTATGACAGGGTAAGTGTTAACTAAAAACCGAAAGTTTAAGTATCACTATTAAGTTCAAATACTAGTAATTAACCCTTCGTAAGTTTACTTATTTAAATCTTTAATTTTCTTTAATCAAGTTCAATGATTTTTAAAGTCATTTTAAATGAAAACAGGCCCTTAACCGTAATTTAACCGAGGCATATCGCTTATGATGGTGTCCGGTGGCATTAACTTCCCTCTCCACCCTGGATTTTGTCAATGTGTTGTATTCCCCCAGGGTCCTTATATACAAGTATATAGTTGTTTTTATGTAAAGTATGTACATTCCCAAAATTCAACCAAGGCAACTGCGTCTGTGTGCCCCAGTGAAGCTACGGACCTGGAAAAGCAAAATGTTGAACAGCAATGGGTTATATTCACGGTGGACAGTCGTATCGGACCCTGGCTGCTCAAAACAGCGTTACCTTGATCCTGGTTGCTCATGTAAAAGACCCCGACGGGTAAAAACACGTAAACTGTTGGATGTGCTGTTATTTAATATTTCTTTACAATAAGACACTTTTTAAAAATGATCACACCCACGGAACACTAGATGCATTTGTGTGTCTGAATTCATGAAGAACGGGTTATAAAAACAGTGGTTTAGATGTGAAAGAACGCGCACTGTTTTCACACTGACGCGTAAAAGTACGTCTAGTTCTAAGAAAATTGTGTTTATTTCAAAAACGGAGACTGCTATTGGCATATGCCATATCTGGAATTATGTATGTTCAGCCATAACATCCATTCCGATTGCCAGAAGCGTTAAGTTGTTTGTGCATTGCAATGGCACCGGATCCTGTTTGCTTCTGACACATGATCCTAGCCGGTAGTTGAACATATACATCTTAAAAAAAACGACTAGATATGTTCCCCTTTTCGAAATATCTCGTTCTGATATCAGCGGTGGAAGATAAAGCTGCGACATCTCAATTGGGTGAGGTTTGTGCGGGGGTCAACTTATGGAAAAAAACAATGTGCTGAGATATTTTAAAGATTTTCACATTTAACGAGTTTTCACCCTCCAAACTTCGGCGAGGAACTCATACTCTTCAAGGGGGCTGGCGTGGTCTAGTTGATAGCACGTTGGATTTGACCCGGATGAAAACTTGTCGCCGCAAGTCAATTTCTTTTGTGTATTATTGAGTAAAACATGTTCCCTTAGTCTTGTCCGTCGGATTGCTATGTACACCGGTTCTGTGTTTCGGAGTCTATGCTTGGAACAATTTGCTAATCAAAGGAAAATATATTCGTTATATTCCGGCTATAAATATTCAATATAATGTCTTGATAAACAACATTCAGTTAAATGTTATGTGATAACCTTTTCAAATCATAGGATGACTCCGATGAGGGTGCTCCCCTCGAAATGCGCTAGTGTTTTAACAAACAAAAGTGGCAACATTCTCAATACAACTTTCTCTAGAATTATATAATATGTATAAAATAATGAAAACGTGCGAATTCAAAGTGTAAAACTTGTAATTGACATTTTCCGTAAGTATTCCGAGATTATAAACGAAAAGCTAAGCTTTTCTATAGGAGGTATTCAATGTATTACTTTACGCAATTATATTAATTTGTGAATAAATGTCAAAGTACATTAAGAGTTATTTTAAACAAAATATCTAAATAAAATAAAAATCTTATTTGTTGGCTACAATTACGGTTGCCCCTCTATACGACATGTCAAACTCATGTATATAGTCTACGTCATTAGTGGTTCACATTGCTGCATTTGTATTATTTTTAATATTTGATTTTTTATTCATTGATGTATTTTGTTTTTAAATATCATTTATGATCAAATAATTGTTACCTGTTAGGGGCTTAGCAATAGCATTGCTAGTGTGGTCCCGGGGCAAACTCCATGAACTTGTTTTATTCCCAGATACGCTGTGGTTCGTTTTTGGGAGTATTTCCCACTATTTTATATCTTATATGACGCTGACATGTTGATGATATAGTCTGAATCCTTATTTCCTCTCGCCCCTCGTTTTTTTTTAATTTTTTTTTTACTTTTTTTATGTATTGTTTTTGTTTTTTAATTTTTGATTTTGCCTGCACAAAGATAATGCCTTTTGAATAAACCTTTTTTTTTTTATATAAAAACTGTTTGAGGTCGTTGTCGTGTAAAACGGCGACAAAAACCGTCATGCAGCGCGCTGCGGGGAAAGTAAGTTTGGTTTATGTCTACTACGGGCCTATAGTTTATTTTAGGTTACTGTCGACGGAAGACAGGTCATGAAGAAAGAATTATCTCAAGGCGCAAACGTATATACACGAACGTAGGTCCGTTGTACATTTGTTTAGTCTTGTACCTTCTATGTAGCCAAACTCACCACCAGATTCTATCACTATAACAAGATCACACACTCTACATTCATAACCGATATAATAATTCAATATTGGGCTGTTCTTTTTTATTTTGCATCATGCTCTCGCATGAATGATTTTAGTAGCGGTGGTCCAGAGGGGTGAGGCGTTGTTTCAAGTTCACCGCTACGGTCGTGGGTACGAATCCAGATCGTTCCCAGATTTCATAAGGCATTCAGTTCTTGTCCTACTTATGAAAAAGTCGGTGGTCTGCCTCCCCCACGATCAAATCGACCATCATATATAACCTTAAATGTGCTGAAGATGACTTAACTGCAACCAACAGATGTTTTTTTATTGTGTGTTTTGGTTTGAGCTAAAGTCCCGATCGTCGTTTTCTCTTTAATCTGAAGGTATATAGAAAACAATCTATCAACCAGGATCCGGTGCCAGTGGTACGGATTGTGTCTGTTGCCCTTTACGAGGTCCCGCCTTAATTTCATGAAGCGATGGATGGGAAAGCTTACATTTAGCAGGATTTTATAAGGGATATTTCGACAACAAAATATATTTTTTAAAAAAAAGGTACTGAAACATTGCAATAACCTATTTAAAATATGTATTAAATGTTTTAATTTTCCAATATACAAACAACTTTTAAAGCCCAAATTAAGGTTTTATTTCATACCCCAGCCAAAAATGTTTTCCCCTCTTGGAGAAGGGGTCTATGGGGAATGAAAGTTAATACTCGGACCACGTAATGCAGAATCTCACGCATTTTTTACAGAGCAACCAGGGTCCGGTGCTCTGAAATTTAGACATGATGTAAATTTTTGCAGATGTTTAGGCTAAACAGTCATCTTTATTAATAAAGAACAACAGCAGTTGCAAACTAATTTGGGATCCCATTAAATCAGTCAGAGAGAACATATGGAAGTTTGGCTTTCTAAAGTCATCAGCTTTGTATCGACCGGTTTAGAGTAAATTTGTTTCATCTTGTTAGGAATTATTCTGCATTTGTTGTACATAAAGAAAATATATTTCGAAGGATATGATATTCAAAAGTTTAGTCGCATAAAGTTTTTTTCTTATACATACGATAATGTATCTTTATTTTCGAACTTTTTGACACCAGTGTCCATTTTCCCTCTGTTTTTACTAGCCAGGGTCCGTTACAAGTGCAACCAGGATCAAGGTAACGCAGTTTTGAGCAACCAGGGTCCGTTACGTCTATCCACCGTGATCCTTCGCGATTGAGCATATTTATGTAAGGTAACTTAATGAATACAACATTGTTAATCGGCCTCCGTAGCTCAGGAGGTTAATGCTCTGTCTTAGTATGCTTTCTCCGTTGCGGACGGGGTTCTAGCCCGGGCCTTAGCACTTTTTAAAAGTTTTTTTTTTGATGAAGAAGTAGTATTCAAATGCCTTTCAGATTCATCAAATTTAAGTATTAACAAACATATGCATACTAGCATACACAAGCACGGCTTACGCACGCATCCACAAACACGCTCGCACGCAAGAACGATCTTTTATTTTTACGAATTGACTCTTATTATTTTCCCAAGACCCTCCGGAATTGAAACGTGTAACTGAAGGATAGACGGATGGGCGACCTTCATGTGTATACCCCTTCCCCACATCCTAGAAACTACTATTTGCGAGAAATAAAATTGCTGGTCTTTGTCCAACAAAAGAAAATTCCGTATATATAGTTAATTTGAACAATATCCTTCAAGTGTCTCATTGTAAACAATAATTTCCCCCTATCCCGAGTCAACACTTGAGCATGTATTTCACGTTACATACCATTGGCTACCAATACACGCTCTCTGTATATGTATACATGTATAATATGTGTGTGGTTTTGGATTATTTCAAGGATATGATAGGAAGTAAGTATATACAATATATGGAACATATGTGAAATACGCGGGTAAGTGTTTATAATTCCCTACATAGTGATGATTTTACCCGCTCATAACAAACATGTATATAGTTACATTGCACGCCATTGAATATCCTCGTCGAGTTGAACAGTATGTAGTTATCGGATATCTGAGCAAATTGCTATATAAACGGTTAGGCTTATATATCCGTAATCGCTGGGTGGTACAATTCAAAGTTACCGAAGCGTTCATCACGCCTATTATGCAAATGCCTCGATATACGCTACGACAATATACCAGCCTAATCAATGTAGACAACACATCCAGCAAAGGACTTCATCTATAGGCGTTATTATGTTTAAAAAAACTTGAAATTGTATTATTTTATCGGGATTGTGTAGCTTTAAATTAATCAAGTTCTTCGCAATGAGGGGCATTCACTGGTATTAATCATGAAAAGCGTGTAGAAGGAAGAAACATAATAGTGTGCAAATTGGAAAACAAAAATAGTTAGGATATATTCATATTAATATGAAAAACAAAGTGAGTTAATGTTTGAAACTGTGTAAACTATTACGTGATTGATACATTAGTGACAGGATGAATTATTTTATAACAATGGATGAATTTGATGATTATGATCCAAAAAATTAGTTATGGAATGATATAATGTTACAATGTTTTTGGAAGAGTGAATTGGTGAATGGATGGTTAAATGAAACTGAATGGGTAGTGGGTTGATGGATGGTCACATGGTTGATTGCGTGGTTTCATTTTGGTAGGGGATAAATGTGGGTAGTTTGCTGAATGGTAGGGTGGGTAGTGTTGTTTTAATGGAGATTTTGCTACCTAGTGTTAGTATGCCAACAACAAAAAAGGGATATGATTTAAATGCTATATGTGCTTGTTGCATTAATTTTCTAAGTTTCTTGTTTAGAAATTATATTTGTGTTTCCATTAATACATGTGATTTTTGCTATTTCACAATAAAACAAGTTTTCCTTATATCATAAACCGGTTGCATTTCATCATCTTAAGACAAAAATCGTGTTGTTTCAACATGATATCTATCAATTTAATACTTCTGGATGATGACCCTCACAAGGTGTACAATTCCTAACATAATCAGTACAGCTGAATTGTCCCATGAGACATGTGCTAACCTTAATGTGATCCACTGACCATCTAGAAACAACATAGATAAACCAGGGTTGAAGCAATGACCATTTAGCCTGACTTAAACTAGTTCCAAGTGACCAACTAATCTTAGGCCAGGCCAGGCCAAGCCAGGACAGGCTAGTTTGACCAAGCCATGTTTTAGTGTATGCAGAGCCGTGTGAATAATTATGCAGGTATTTGGATGATGCAGATTTCTGATTTAGATAAGCTGCTGTGGGATTAGCGATTTATTTATTAACAGTGATGTTAATTCGTCAAATGAACAGCCGTGTGATTATGTTATGCATGCATTTTATCATAAAGATGCATGATAAAGATAAGCCTTAATCGGAATATTATTTTCAATATGTAAGAATGTATACTGAACAACCTGTGTATTAGCAAACGTGGAAGAAAATATACTAAAATACGCCAAGTACATGCAGTGTGCTTAAATGGTGCATACTTATGGGAGTGACATATGCCACGACTCATCTAGTCACATTACGTGGTCCCATCTTACTTCCATTAAACGATGGGAAAGCTTATATTAGCAGGATTTGATAACAAATATTTCAAAAATAAAGCACATGTTTTACTGGAAAAAATGAGATAACCTGTTTCAAACTACCTATTAAATGTTTTAATTGTACAATATGCAAACTTTTTAAGTAAAAAAAAAGGTTTTATTTCATACCGCAGCCAATCCTCTTGTTGGAGGAGGGGTTGCATGGGGTCGGAAAGTTAATACTCGGAGACCACGTAAGTGGACCGACTAGTCGTCGCATAACCCTTATATCATATTTTGTTGAATAACGAATCTCTGTTTTTTGTTTTTCGGCATTCAAAACTTATTTTTTGAATAACGAATCTCGATTTTTTTGTTTTCCGACATTCAAAATTTATTTTTTGAATAACGTATCTCGAGTTTTTTGTTTTTCGATATTCAGATTTTTTGTTGAATAACGAATCTTTAATTGCTTTTCGACATTCAAAAATTATTTTTTGAATAACGAATCTCGAGTTTTTTGTTTTTCAATATTCAATTTTTTTTTGTTGTATAACGAATCGCGAGTTTTTTGTTTTTCAATATTCAAATTTGTTTGGTTGAATAACGAATCTCGAGTTTTTAGATCACCTGAGCCGAGGATCACTTTTCGTCCTTCGTCCGTCGTCCTTCATCCGTCCATCGTCGTCCGTCGTCGTCCGTCGTTAACTTTTCTTCAAACGATGATCCTTAGGTGAATCTTTTTAGATTTGTTAAAATTAGGTCAGCACAACATTCAAGATGGCCGCCATTACCAAATATAATTGAAACCTTAAAAAATCTTCTTCTCAAGAACCGCTGGACATATTTCAACATTTTTTCTTTTAAAATGATAGCCAACACCTAGACTATCAAGTCTGTTCAAAAGATTTTGCATGTTTTTCATATAGAGAAATAGGATTTTTTAAAAAAAAATCTTCTTCTCTGACGCCACAAGGCACAGTGCTCTCATGTATTACATGTAGCATCAGCTTTTAGTCGTCTACTAAGTTTGGGTCAAATGGGACCCCGCCCCAGGGTCACAGTTTTACATATAGGACTCATATAGGAAACAAATAAAACTATACCATATCAGAAACTACAAGAGCCAGAGGTTTGATATTTTGCATTTACTATAAGCTTATGATCCTTTACCAAGTTTGTTCAAATGGTGACGTTCAAATGGTGACCCTCGGGTCACATTTGGTCCCGCCCCAAGGGTCACATGTTTTACATAGACATGTATAGGGAAAAACTTAAAAAGTCTTCTTCTTTGAAACTGCAAGAGCCAGAGGTTTAGTATTTTGCATTTGCTATAAGATTATAGTCCTCTACCAAGTTTGTTCAAATGGTGACCCAGGGGTCCTATTTGGCCCCAGCCCGGGGGTCACAGTTTTACATAGGCTTCTATAGGGGAAAAAATCTTCTTTTCAGGAACCACATGGCACAGAGCTCTCGTGTATTACATGTAGCATCAGCTTGTGGTCCTCTACCAAGTTTGTTCAAATGGTGACCCTGTTGTCAAATTTGTCCCTGCCTCGGGGGTCACAGTTTTACATAGATTTACCTAGGATTTGTTTTTAAAAATCTTCTTCTCGGAAACTACAAGAGCCAGAGGTTTGATATTTTGCGTTTACTATAAGCTTATTGTCTTTTACCAAGTTTGTTCAAATGGTGATCCTGAGGTCCTATTTGGCCCGCCCCAAGGGTCAAATGTTTTACATAGACATGTGTAGGGAAAAACTTAACAAATCTTCTTCTCTGAAACTGCAAGAGCCAGAGGTTTAATATTTTTCATTTGCTATAAGCTTATGGTCCTCTACCAATTTTGTTCAAATGGTGACCCTGTGGTCACATTTGGCCCCGCCCCGAGGGCGGTAGCCCTATTGTCAACCCTTTTGTGTTTGTGATGTCGTTTGCATTTATTATTGCTTTTGCCTACTTGTTTGTCTGTTTCCGTGTTTGTTTCTGTGTTTTGTGGTTGACTGTCCTCCTTGAATGCTACTTTCCCTGTCCGATCTTTTTATATTTCTTTTTACATAGGCTTGTATAGGGGAAAACAAACTAAAAAACATCTTCTTCTCTGGAGCTGCAAGAGCCATAGGTTTAATATTTTGCATTTACTATAAGATTATTGTCCTCTACCAAGTTTGTTCAAATGGGGACCCTGGGTCAAATTTAACCCCGCCCCGTGGATCACAGTTTTACATAGACTTATATAGGAAACACATTAAAGTCTTCTTCACTGGATCTACAAGAGGCATACGTTAAATGTTTTGCATTAACTATACTCTTATGTTCCTTTAAAAAGTTTGTTCAAATTTTAACCGTGGGGTCACATTTTGTCCCGCCCCAGGGGACATGTATTTACATAGACTTGTATAGGGAAAAACTTTTTTTGATTTTCGACATTCAAAACTTAATTTTTGAATAAGGAATCTCGAGAGTTTTTTGTTTTTCGATATTCAATTTTTTTTTTGAAGAATGAATCTCGAGTTTTTTGTTTTTCGATATTCAATTTTCTTTTGTTGAATAACGAATATCGAGTTTTTTTTGTGTTTCGACATTCAAAACTTATTTCTTGAATATCGAATGTCGAGTGTTTTGTTTTTCGATATAAAGATGTTATTTGTTGAATAACGAATATCGAGTTTTTTTTGTTTTTCGACATTCAAAATTTATTTTTTGAATAGCGTATCTCGAGTTTCTTGTTTTTCGATATTCAGATTATTTTTTTTGAAAAACGAATCTCGATATTTTGTTTTTCGACATTCGAAACTTATTATTTGAATAACGAATCTCGAGTTTTTTATTTTTCGATATTCAAATTTGTTTTCTTGAATAACGAATCTCGAGTTGTTTTTTTCGGTATTCAGATTTTTTTGTTGGATAACAAATCTCGAGTTTTTTGTTTTTCGATTTTCTGATTTTTTTGTTGAATAACGAATCTGGATTTTATGTTTTTCGATATTCAGCTTGAATATCGAATGTCGAATATCGAATGTCATGGTAACTTCAGCCCGCCTAGGGAAACAGATATTTCTATACTTGATATTGGCGAAACGGTTGTGTTATAAAACATGATGGTTGAAAACTTAACTTATATTCTTGCGATGAGTTTATCTGAGAGGTGCTCTATTACCTACTGCTACTTCTGGCAGTAGCTACTGCTACTGTAGCAGCAGTATATATCGTCATATATATCGTCATAATTACGATGACTATTGACTCTACTGTTCCTACTGCTACTAACAACTTCACGTTCATGTAATATTCTCATATTTGTAAATGAAAAATGCTGTTTTAATTAAATGGGAGATTACTCACGTCCAATGTCATAACAATGATTTCCAATGATTCGTATTATTAAAGCATATCTAGTTTCGTTAAACTAGTTGTGCAAAACCAGTACTTAACTTACTTTTTTTAAGTATATATCGAATGAACACAATGTATTAATGTATCATACTGAAGATTAGCTATTTGTAGCCCTAATGAACTAAATAAATGGGTTTGAACGCAAATGAACTTATTCATAAACATGATGACCTGCAATCCAAATATCAATAACATGTCCAGAAAACAGTTTCAACCACCAGAAATTGAACTAAAAAGTGTTTAAAGAAAAGAAAAAATAAGCACTCTTTAATAGAGAACTACTTCCGACTGCACTCGGCGAGCACATCCGGCTGATTTAGGGTAATTAGACCTATAATGGACGTTTGTTTTCCTTTTAAAGTGACTATAGTACGACTTAATTCCAATAATAATCTAAATTTCAGCTTAAAACTATGAATATATTTTTGATTTTATGCCTGTTTTTAGCAACCCATCATTTTAAAGGCCATATTTCTGTGAAATGGTTGTCCGAGGCGTATTTAAGTCTATCAAGATATGAGACATTAAACAAAAAACGCGTCATTTTTATTTACATTTAGCATGTAATACATGCGTAAGTGTCCCTATTACACCAACATTGTGCTTAATTACATTTTTTTCTTGTTTTTATTTTTTTTGTATGAAAACTTCAATAAAAAAAGGAGAATAAAAAGGGATAAATGTCTTTTTATTCCAAGAAACCTAGTTTTTTAAAAATATCTAAAATCCCCAAGTTTGACACCTCTGTGATGTTCTAATTCCACCAAAACAAGTTGCCAGTGATTAGTCTCATTTATTGAAACGGCGTTAATGAGACAGGGGAGAGATCAAATAAACAGATATAGTTCAATGGACCACTACACAGATAATTGGTGTAATTGACTTTTTGAGTATAACATACATTTTGTACAATAATAAGTTAGACATTCACAGCCAATCTACAAACTGTGTAAGTTCAGGGTGTCTTCACAGTCCTATATGGATCTTACAAGGCGTCAAAAGGTTTCCAAAAAAGCATTCCAAGTGTAAATAAAAGTAAAAAGATTGAGTTTGCACCTGAAATAACAATACTACGTCAACCTATGTCAGGTTAAATGTTGAAACATTTCATTCAAGAGTTTAGATGGGTCATTAGTGTTCCAAGATGTAGATGGGTCTGAAACAGCATCAAAACCATTACGACCGCTTAGTCGAAAAACATCTCTCTTGTCAAAATATGCAACACACAATGCAAACAATGTCCACCCAATTTGCTTGTTAACAAAGTTTATCAGTCATATGAAATGCAAAGAATGTTTAATACAGAGTTGAAGGTACATGTTGCTTTCAGTCTTGAATGCACCTGTGACCTTGTCTTTGAAGTAGAGAAATCGCGGAAATGGGATATTTGTTGGTTGGAATGCACACAGTGTAAATATGTAAGTCAATACTACAAGTTATTTGAAGAAGTGACCACTAGAAAAAGGGCAGGAGGTCAGCTAAGGCAAATATTCGGCTCCAATTACGACTCATGAGTACAACAGTCAGTAACACTGGCGCCTGTCCTTGCAAATACAAACGTTATTACACCCTGCAAAGTTCCTGCGATGTCTATTATTTTGTATGTGTTTCTTTAGTTAGTTTCTCAGGATGTGGACTTTATTGTTAGAGAATTCCTTTTGATGGGATGTAGTTTTGTTTACACTGTCTTGTCTATTTGGGCGTTGAAGACAGGATAATAGCGAGGATTGTGCGCATATAAAATCGATTCAAGCTAACCAGTAGGCTTATTGCCTACTGACGGTTCCAAGTCGGTAGCCCTGTCTTCACCACCCTTTCTGTTTTTTTTTTGTCTCTTTCAATGTATTTTCAAGTCCTTGTTTGCAGTACAGTGTGGGCCTGCGATGCCATTGCGCTCGGACGCTGTGGTTTCTATAGGACCCTATATCTCATTTTTTCAATGCACAGAACATCAATTAGAGCCAGCGTGACTATATAACAAATAAATAAGGACTCGATAAAAGAAATAAGGCAAAATCTTGCTAAGAAAAATTACATATGTGGTCAGAAAGATCCCAGAATGGTTGAGCTAGAGGGTGATTTATGCAATAATAACCCAATATTTAACTCTGACAACACTCCATTTCAAGCAGGTACCAGTGTCACAACCACTATGTTTGAAAACAATACTAGGCAAAGCAAATAGTTGGAGTAAACATTGGTCAAAAATGCAATGTATCTGCACGTTTAAAAAATAAAGGGGAAAAATGTTGTCTGTCCACATCACCCAGGGGTCTGTACGGCAAATGTTGCAGAAGGCGAACAAATAGGAAATGAAGAATTATGGAATCATCTTGTTTCTTCTGACATAAGGGAAGACTTGATACTTGGGCATTCTACTGAGGATGTAGACTCTATGGGACATATGGGGTTGATAAAGGTCAAGGTAGCAAACCAGTTCATCTTAAAGACCTTAGGCATTTAGCTAACAGTATAACCAAATCCAATTTCAGTAAAACAATGCTGTCGGGTCCGAAAAAAAGTAATCTTCAGGGACAGACTTGCTCTGTTGGTGCGTGCTCGCTGTATTTCCGAACTAAAAGCAGCACACAGGAAATATAATCACAATGTTTTTAAGATTAGCTCTGTCATGCCTGACATCATTAATAGTATTGTTATATGCTTAAATGTTATTTTGCTCACAATACAGTATTGTCTGTTTTGGGAACAATACAAATGCAAATCTGTACTTACCTCCTAATGTTCGACTTAGTATTATTATATTTTACTGGTCTTTTGGGACCAACGAGCCCAATATAGGTGGCTTTGAAGTAGAATACCGCCTAAGCCGGTGCTAGAGGGCGTGAGAAATGTTGCTTCTTTCATTACTTCTCATGGGCAGACTCAATAAAACCGAGTCTGTTGCTTTATTCTCTTAATTATATTTGTTATTCTCAGATGATCACCTTTATCAGTATGTATTAGAATGACAGACACTGATTAGTTTAAACTCGAAAAGTGCATAGAGGTTCTGTTTGGGAAAGATAGCATTATAAAAACACACATTCACCTTATTAAAGACAAGCTTATTGCGCTCATTCAAAACACATTCGCTAGGGAAAATACTACATTTTTGGCCTGTAATAATATTAAAGCGTTTTTTACTAATGGCAGTTGAGATAATTACACTATGGTGACTTGTCAGGCATCCCTATTGGTACGAACTGTGCACCACTTGTCGCAGATTTGTTTTTATATTGCTATGAAAGAGATTTCATGTTGAGTCTTTCACCAGACACCCAGGCAGATGTTATTGAAGCCTTTAATGACACCTCTCGGTATCTGGATGACATATTGAACAATGAAAACCCTTTCTTTTCAATTATGGTTAATAATATTTATCCTAAAGAACTTCAGCTTAAAAATGCTAATATTTCTGATAATAAGGCTTCTGTTCTTGTTTTAGATCTCTCTATTGAAAATGGTGAAATTATAAGCAAAATCTATGACAAGAGAGATGATTTTAATTTTGACGTTGTTAATTATCCCCACTTAGATGGGGATGTTCCCCGAGCAACTTCTAATGGGGTCTATGTGTCTCAACTTATTCGTTTTTCAAGAGCTTGTTCTCGAGTTGAGGACTTTAATATTCGTAATCTTTGTATAACTAAAAAGCTACTCCATCAGGGTTACCGTTACCATAAACTTCGTAAAACCTTTGCAAAATTTTATTATCGTAACATTGATATTCTTTCCAAATATAAAAGCAATTTTAGGACTCGTCTGCGACAAGGACTATCACAACCTGACTTCTATGGTGATGTGATTTACAAACTTCGTAAGGTTCTTGGTCATGTTCACTTTCATATTATCTTTGTTAAACTTGTTAAAAGGTTTATCAAAAGAGGTTATGACCCTATCATTTTGTAACGTACTGCATGCTTGGTGGTGGACCCTTTTACAGTTCGCCACTACGCTTTCCTCTTTAATTGTACGATGACCGGACAGGCTGTGGACCCTAGGATGATGCCTACCTAAAGCCCATTAGGACGGTGGCGTTTGATGTTTGTCCGCGGTCTTGTCTTGTCGTGCTCTCAATGGTTTATTCTCCTTGTTGCTCTGGCTTCTGCCAAGTCATCGAGTGCCTTCATTGTGGATTTCTAGGCTTTTTTTGTATTTATATATACACGTGCATCTAGGTGTTTTACTTATATTGCCTTTTAACGCTGCCTTATTGGTTAGAGAATATTTCATGGCGGGGATTTCTTTATTTACACTGTACCGTTTAATTGGGATGACAATATGGTAAGTGTGAGGTTTGGTGCACCCTAGAACCTGGTTTAAACCCCCAGTGGCCTTTTTGGCCACTGACCGTTCCAAGGCGGAAGCCCTACCGTCAACCCTTTTGTGTTTGTGATGTCGTTTGCATTTGTTATAACTTTTGCCTTCTCGTGTGTCCGTTTGCGTGTTTGGTTTTGTGTTTTGTGGTTGACTGTGGCTAAATGCTACTTTCCCTGTCCGAATTTTATATTTTTCTTTCTTACCTCTACTCAGAAATGTGAAGCCACAAATCGGTCGTATCAAGCCGTCAATCCGAAGGCAGTCACCTTTTTACGTAACTGTAGAGGTCGCATACACGGTCAAGTTCTGAAGTTAAACCTAGGGTGTGGCGATTCAGTGAAGTATTATGTGCCAATCTCACTTAGGGCTCCTCTGTAATAAAACACATACAGAAAGTAGAGCATACGCACCGATTAATTAAAAGTAGAGCATATATTAAGCCAACCCGGGTCTCGCGGAGAAACACTCGGCGACGTAAATACAATCTCCATGTAAGTATTCACTTTTCAAAAGACATGACAAACCCAAAACCTGATTTTTCAAACTTGCCACAACTCAATGATGATCAATATTCTGGCTAAATGGCAATTTAACCTATTTTAAGGTGTTTGGCAAACATAATGTGTAGAGCTGTATCCACAACTATAATACAGTTGTGATTTCACGGTACATGCAGGCATTGTCGCCTTTTACAGCACCTCTGCGTACATATAAGTACTGTAAATAGTATACGGACAATTTGTTTTTCACGCAAGTTGTATGTGCTGTTTGTACAATAATGAAAACAGATTTAAAAATACAGTTAGGATATAAAACTCCACCAAAAGAATGTCCATTACAGTGAGAGGAACAATTTTGCCTGGAGTTATTAACATACTGTGGTCTGGGTTGCAGCAAAGAGAAAATTTACGTAAATGAGATACATGAACCCCAGGGTAGATGAGAATTATATTATGGTGCTCTGTGTACATAATAATACTTGGAATGGTCATCTCCGGGAAATTTAATTCTTATTTGGCCATATTTTAGCCTGAAAATCCATGACATGGTCCCAGTCCACTCCTGGAAACTTTAATGACCAACTAAAACCAACTTTACATCAATTCGCTGCTTTGTTGTCTCTATAAAGTCTTCCATGATGATATATTATTTACTTTTTTAGCAGACGACAGAAATACATAACAAACGGAATGAACAGTTCATTATATTTGTTATTAGGTTTGGACCATTTTTGTTCGAATATATACGTGCTAATGATCAATTGGTTTTGTTTGGCAATGTTTCACTCAGTTTTGTTTAACACATCCACAAATATAGTTGCCGGCTATAAAACTTTTATAGAGAAAGTCCGTCAATGACTTCGTACTATAACACTGAGATAATACGTTAAAAGAGATGTTGATTTACCCCATCCACTTCATTTTTATGGTATATTTTACCCGACTGTTGTATTTGCTTGTGTATACTGAATAACATCTGCCATGTTAGAATTAAAATTAACGTTAACACAATGTTATATCAATTCCAAATAAACTAAGTGTGATATATCGCACAATATACACTAGTTTGTCGATCAGAAGCATGTCGTGTTTTCAGCCCTCATGATATAATTCCTGCCCATATGATTTTCTAAAAACTGTGGAAAAGTGTGCGATATACCATTATCATGATAAATCAAACCCTATACCTGGTATGTCGCACACTATTCCAAAGTTTAGAGATCAGATGTCGAGGCTAAAGTCCTAGGGTCTCAGTGGTTGATATGAAAACTGATATATAATAATCTATAATTATCGAATCTACATCAATGTGTGGGGTTCATGATTGTGAACATGTATACTGAATATCAAGGATGTATGACTAATGGTTTTGGAACATCTTCCCACTTTTTACAAGATCCACGTATGCGCTGCGCGAAAATATGCGCAGATCAAGCTAATTCGTCACCAGATGGCACCCTTAAATCAATTCATAACGTCGGTAGGCGTGATACGCACGAACATATCTGAATCATTCCTGTTGGGCAAGTAGCTAAAGATGCTGCGCTTACTTAATGTTGCTGTTTTCGTGTGCCTTTATTATTTGTCACAGGTACGTTTGTTTTCATTATTTTTTATAATATATACGTCTTATTTTATTTGTCAAGTATTAAACTATAGACCATGGGCTACTCAACTTTTCGGTACCAACTCAGCTGGCAAATTTTAAATGCTACCACGTTTTAGATATATCTTAGTAAAAAAGAAATAGCCAGGATAGTTTTTCTAAAACGGTAGCTTAACACATTATTTTTGGGCAAAAAAATGCAAATTTGAACAAAAATCGTTAAAAACTGGAATAATTTTTAAAATATTAATATCATTGCAAAATTAGGGAGGTGAAGCTTCTGGAAGTTGTCTGTTATATTCATATAAATAGAAATAATGTTTGAAATAAACACAGTGTATACAGCTTGCCATTTTGGGGGGAAATCAGCAAAAACAACATACAAATCGCTGCTTTTTGGAATAATTGTTTTAAAAAATATTGACACTTCCAATTAAACTAAACAGAAGTTTTCATTCATCTGAAGATGTCCTGAGATATAGGTTAAATTGTAAAGGATCAGAGATTTGGAAAAACTGGGATATTTTGGGCCAAAAGTTGCAAATTTCAACAAAAATCACTAAGTTAAAACATGATTACTTTTAAAGTAAAATTCTCATTTCAATATTAGTAGATTGAAAGTCCTTAAAATTATCTGTTCTATACATGTTCATAATAAACAAATATTTGGAATGAATAAAATATACAAATGTTGAAATTTTTGGGGGAAATCAACACAAAATGAATTAAAGTCGCTGATTTTTGGAATATTAATGAAATTTTAAATTATGATTAAACTATAGCAAAACAGAAGTCGCTTTAGTATTTCTTTAAATATAAAGGTGTCATGAGCTACAGAAGAGACAGTCCTCAAGGATCAGAGATTTGATAATGGCATTTCTTTTGGCCCAGAATATCGAAATTTAAACCAAAACCGCCGAAAACTGGACTATTTAAAATACAATTTTATAGCAATATAAGGGAGTTGAATGTTCTTTAAACATTCTTTTATAGTAATGTACATGGGAAAAAAGTTTGGAATAAACTAAAATTTATACATCTGGATATTTTTGGAGAAAATCTACATAAATAATGCATAAAATAAAAGAATTTTAGAAATGTATTTATAACAAAAAGTATTTTTCAAAACTGTAAATAAAGATGTATTAAGGTACGGACAAAAAGTTCAAAGTATAACTTGAAAACTGCAAATAACATTTATGAAAATTTGAATATTTATTAAAAAATAATTTCTTTTGAAATGATTGATCTGAAGGTCTTTAACCTTTTCTTATTATGTTCGTGTATATGGAAAAGTAATGGGCGAACATAAAAGAAAATAGCTTAAAAAAAGAATTGTATGAATATGATGTATTTGTAAATAACCTGAAGACATTTTTAAACGATTTTGAATTACAAAAGAGTATGATAATGGACCTTTGGAAACGGCCGAGCACGACACATACGAAATATTGCAGTCTCGGTTTGATCTAATACAATTAAATGCCCCGAAGAGCGAAATAAACATAATGGAATTTAGTTGGGAGCAGCGGTTATGAAGCCTGCATATCACAAGTAACAGTCAAAAGACTAATTAAAAAGCAGACAACATATCCTATAAGTGGTTAAACAATACCCCGAGCCTTTAATCGACCGGAGTAGTGGAACCACCGAATCGAAAATTAAGTAAGAAAACAAAAAGAAATGAAAAAGTACCACCGATAATTAAATATAAGTATCGGGCTCAGCGATCTCCAAAGATCGAATGAAAAACACTACTGATTGCAAGCGCGGGGAGACGTTTTACTGTCGCCACACTGCACGAGCAAAGCCACTGTGCTATAACAAAGAGTATGATAATGGACCTTTGGAAACGGCCGAGCACGACACATACGAAATATTGCAGTCTCGGTTTGAACTCAAACTCATAAATTGCATACGTAAATGTCAGTGTAGAATTTCTTTTATCAAACTACTGCAAACAAATATATGCCAATTAACAGAACCGAGAGAAGTGATATTTCGATTTTGGGTTGAGAAAAATGCAATTCAGAAGTAAACGTAGTTTTTAAGAAAACTCAGCCTGGAAAATAATATACATGTACGTCTCAAATCTATTGTAAGAGACAATCATGACATTAAAATATTTAACAGAATATTACGTTAATGTTGGCGCATGCTAACATTCTGAATCTGGTATAAATGCTACAACTAACTACCCTGCTTTCACACCATGTTACAATACAGGGAAGTCTGTGCTTTCTGCAAGTATAGTGTAAAGTAATTTTCCCAAGATACTTTGTTAACATTACGAAATTATAAAGGAACAGATGGGTCGTCTGTTATAACAGACCTTAAAACAAAGTCCAAGGTGTACTATTCCTATTCTAAAGGTATGGAAGACTTTCCGAGGTCCTTGTTTGCACGTGGTGGGTTGCACGTATATAGGATATAGGATGGACATATAACAAGCCGTTGTAATGAGACACTTGATTATTATTAACTTATATCCAGTTGATGATTATTCCAGGGTCTCATTACAAGTCGTTGTATGCCCATCCTACTGCGTTGTGGATTGGAATGGCAAATATCACCATCAGTTTTTACTATATAGACTGTGTCCATTTAGACAACCTGCTGTTTAAAATAATATTTAACTATGGTCTTTCAAAACATGTCCTTCAGGATGCTCTGTCCTATTGCCTTAGCGGTATCAAGATTATCCTTTTCTTTCAGCAGTCATATACTCAAAATAATTTGTAAAGCAGTTGTTCTCGTTTAAGAACGATTTCCTAGTCCCAAGATCTGAAGCAAAGACTGCTGTGCTAGTCTTTCAAATCTCTGCAACATTGCCTTTGTATCTACCCTGTGTTAACTTGCATCACGTACAACAACCGTTAGCTGCTGTATATTTAAGGACTACTGATCTGCCATCTTTATATAAAAACTACCTCCAAAATGGATGAGTGATGGTCAAGTGAAAACATAAACCAATGACAGTAATTCAATATTATTTACGTGAACATAATATCAGAAAGAATACTAATATGGCTGAAATTGGGCCCTTTATATCCGAAATGTATGACGCAGTTTTATTCAATGTTATTTTTATTTATCTTTTTAATGTCAAATAAATTGTTCCATTTATCCAGCGAGAGCAGACGAGACATCATTTCTAAGTAAAATAAGCCATGTTATCACATCATCCAAATTTCAGAATGCACCATTGTAAAAAGGCAACGATATTCTTTCAATGACATGTGGTTTCGAAATTATCTCAGGAATATTCCGTGGAATTAGATGTATAAAATACTAGTAGAGGCAATTTTCTGATTATGCGTTTCATTTCCCTTTCAGTATAAATTAGGTGGTCCCACCTGAATATTCCATTAAGCGATGGGAAAGCTTTTATTAGCAGGATTTTATAACGGATATTTAACACAATAAAACACGTTTAAAAGCGTTTTTTAAATGAAAAAATTGTGGTAACCTGTTTAAAATTACCTTAAATTTACAATATGCAAACTAGCCAAAATTAAGGTTTTATTTAATACCCAGCCAACCCCGTTTTCGCTTCTTCGAGAAGGGGTTGGATAGCGTATGAAATTTAATACTCGGACCACTTAATGTAATTCAATGATGGAATCAAGGAATGATAATCACATACATGTGGGCGTTTGCACATGTTAAATAAATAACTAGAAGGGTGTTCCACAGAACACTTAATATTGTTTAGGCTTTTTTAGGCCGCATGTGCTTATTTAACGTTCTGATATCGGTCAGGTTGCAGGTAAAGGTTTAATGAAAAGGTGCATAACTTTGCCGTAATGAATGACAACGTTATTAGACATGTGTAACAACTTTCCTTGGGGTGAGATGAAGATGTTTATGAGTTTCATAAACATAGGTCATAAACACAGGTTCAATACTTTTTAAGTTATGACCAAGTTCAGGTTGCAGATTAAAGCATGACGGACAGACGGACGTAGACGACGAATGAAAACAGACTATAGACAAAGTGATCCCTACCTGTCTGCCATGCTACGAAGGTGACACAAAGACAAATAAAATGGAACTTTGAATTGTAACATTTTTGTGAATCATTTTTTAATGTTAGTTCAATCTTTTTAATTAAAATCTTAAAAGTGTACTTTATTATCTCCCTTTATAGCAACACCTTTATTTCAGAGAGGTGGGTCACACGTTTATATTATTTCGTACTATTTTGTATTATAGAATCTAAAAAACTATATTCACATGCAATTTGCTTAAAAAGGATAAATATATTCTAATTTGTTTGGTTATCTATACCTTCTTTCGATAGAATGTATGTTTAATGAATAAAATGGTTAAATGGTTGCTTCCATATGTTGTTATACGTTTTTAAGGGTTGAACTATTGCTCTGTTATATGTTTACATGACTTACGTAACAATGTTGAATGCAATCAAATACACACACAAACAATTGGTGGATCTAATCCATTTTTATATCAATTTAGAACATTTTCTTAAAAATTACCTCCCTTTATAGAACAATAGTTTTAAACACTTAAGCTACCGAACTAAAAACACTATCCTGGCTTAAAAGAAGCGTAAGACATTGAACTTTCCTAAAATGCAAATTAGAATTTGCCAGCTTGAGTGGTACCAATATGTCAAAATTTGGGTAGCAGCACACGGCCTATATGTTCTTATATATATATATTGGTTATACTCCCGTTGACAGGCATTTGTTGATATACATATATACATAGTTTATATTACTACCATATCATCCCTTATTTGTAAATAGTTTTATCTATATATATTTACCTTAATTTTTTATTACTACTTCATTCATTCATTTCTTAATCTTTTATCAATTTTTGCGCATATTGTGACCTATTTATGTGCCGACGTGCCGTAAAACACCATTCATTCATTCGTTCGTTCGTTCGTTCGTTCGTTCGTTCGTTCGTTCGTTCGTTCGTTCGTTCATTCATTCATTCAAGTATTCAACTGATTTAACGATATGTTCGTTTTCTACAGTAGTTTACCCTTAATACATATTTGATTGTTATTTATATTACAAGTTATAGACAGCGTATGGTCTCATCGAGTTGGTTGATATAAGCACCAAGATCCATCGTGGTGCTTAAATTAATCAGAGAAATGAGACCATACTCTATTTGTTTTGTAGCATGTCCATTTCATCTGTCTGCCATACTCTACCTTCCAATATCTGGTAGTTATTGTACACCAGTAATTTTGACAGGTGTAATTTTCAATTAAATGATTTGCAGCTGCGCAAATATAAAGAAAAATTCGGCGACCATTCTACAACTAAATATAGTTACGGGAAAAATACACAATAATCCGGAAACCATGCTCTACTATTAATATCAAATTGATTCTATGAGTATGTTTCTAGAATATGATCAGTTGTTGTTTTCATTGTTAAGCGTTTCTATCTCGTACCGAAAAGCAAAGTTTTACATTTTATCATGAAAATGAAGACATTTTCTCGCATACTTAATCTCTTTGATGATTTTAGTTCTGTTTCAAATTATGCATTAATACATCAATATTTTAGGAACAGCTGCGCATAATATCGGTATCTGCACGTCCACATATAAATTATATACTGGTTTCCAAACAGGTTGTGGTAACAAATTTTGACTACCCCTCTTTACAGTTCATTTAATACTATCACGGATGCCAGTTAACAATTGGGGGAAAAAACGACATAAAATACCGCTATATATTTAAAAAATTGACCTTTATATATACCACGGATATGCTAACCCTTTCTAAGTTGCATACACGTAATGAACTTGTAAAAATCGTTGTAATGCCTTAATAGATATAATCCGAATGTGTTTTTTCGTTTAATATAAAATGTTCAAACCGAACATTTGATATATCTTATCAACAAATCGGGGTAACTATAAACTGTAAAGTGTTGTGATTGGCCAGGCAGTGCGCTCATTTTTACGTAAGCTTTCCTGACACTGCATACATGCCTGGATGTGAGTGGGTTACCATGGAGATACATATCTGGTAGGTTAGTCTTCCAACAGAAAACAAACGTTGCAAAATTGCGAAACACTGATTTCTGTCATTATTTGTACCTGCGCCTTTTGGCATGGTAAGTCCATGGATAACATACATTTTAGGATTAGTCTGTTTAGGTATTATTTGTTTAATATGCGATCAATCTGCATATTAAATATGACATTTAATGCACATCTGTTGCGCAATGGAACAAGTTATGTTGCAGTATATTATTAACATAAGTATGGACCAATATGTGTAGACGTGTCACTGTTTAAAGTACATCAAGATTATTATGCAGATACAGTTATAAATTGGCAATATATATTGAACAAAAAAAGAAACTTCAGCTGATGTTGATGCTGATTGTCTAGACAGCAAAACAGGAAACTTTTAATAATGTTTAAGAATAATTACATAGACCGCCAACAATAGTCAAGACAAAGATGTTTTTGAAAAGTTTAGTACCCAAGGGAGTTAGCTCCCTTTTTCCTTAAAACATGCATTTTGGCCTCAAGACAAATTAAATCTACGCAAATTACCGAAATTTGTCCGAGACAATATTTTCTATATGTTCCTTACCAACGAAATCACAAAAGAATATAACACAGATTGTGTAGATGACAGTGTTTGATTATCAACATTCATCAAATTACCTCCGTTTAACATTTCCATATCATCCATAAAAGATTATTGCTTGGCAAATTTGAAACTGTTTAATGGGATATTAAGAACTCACACATATGTGCTTACAAGCATCAAACATTGTTTTATTAAAACACTGTTTAAGCTTGTATACGCCCTCAAAAACTGACCTATGAAAATACCAGCAAAAAAATCGGAAGTTACTTTTTTTGTTCAGTATATATATATATATATATATATTAAGAAACTCATTTTTAAGAAACGCCATCCTATACGGGAACTTGATAATTAAATCGATCCCATGTTATCCATCCTCAACACTGTGCATGTTACCTTCTTTTGAGTATTGTTGTATTTTAGTGGAGTATTCATCTTTTTCATGTTTGACCTGTCATTGCGATATATATATATTCCTTCTAAACCATGTCCAGTAACAAACACTTCGCCTTGATTAGGACTATTAAGGAGTGACCTTCTAATTCCATTCGTTTTATCTAGTACGACCTGTTCGTTCTTCTAATACCAGCTATCTATGCTTCAGGAATACCAATTTTCCTTAATGTCTTTATATGACTATGGTAGTCTTTTATCTTGTTCCATTAGAACTGTTTGTGATATGTAAATAGGCAAGGCACAACCCGTCTCTGCACCAAGTAGTTAACATGTATACCGTCAAACAGTGTGTCTTTAAACTTCAATAGCATTTGTAGAAAAGAAGAGTCCAAAAGGGTCTGTGAACGCTCCTCTAGCAAACGACTTTTATAACAGGATGCGTGGGTGTTTCGTGTGTGTGTGGGGGTGGGGGAGGGGTGCGCGTTGGGGGTGGGGGTGGGATAAGGAAGGTTGGTCGGTAGAAATCAAATGAAAAATAAAGGAGCTAGAAGGTTACCAAGGCAACGTTTAGAATTGTTAACTAATAAGGGGGAAATGCTGGGGAGCTGTGTGGGTGGGGGAGGTAAGACATGGCTGGTTCGCGAATTCGTCCAAGATTTTATTGATGTTAACATTCTAAACACGTTGGTAACGATTGAATGAAACATCAAGGACCTATAGTGTTGCAATACATAACACTTTTCATTTAATAAAGGTCCAAAACGCTGCTGTTTCTGATTAAACATGGCTGGTTATTGAACTTGTTCAAGCTTTTATTGTATTAAACACTTTGACCAAATTTGGTAAAAAAACCAATGCAAAGTAAAGTAGCTAGATATTTAAAAAGGCAACACATAGCATTTTTTAATAAATCAAAGGCCATATCTCTCGTGTTCCTAGTTTGTTCCGTGAGTGAATGATAAATGAAGGAAGGAATGGTGTTTTACGGCACGCCGACACATAAATAGGTCGTATTGTGCGCAAAAACTGATGAAAGATGAAGAAATGAAGTATTGTTAAAAATTAATGTAAATATATACATGATATAAAGATAAAACTATTTACAAATAAGGGATGATAGGGAAGTAATATAAACTATATATGTAAATCAACAAATGCCTGAAAACGGGTATATAAATAAGTAAATATATATAAGAACATATTATAATGATTTATATAGTCTGATTTCTTTCAGGAAAACTAAAACAAGACAAAAGTCTATAGTATCAAAAAGCTCTGTCTTAGTATTAATATTGCAGTACCTTTGACGCATAGGATCAAAAAGAGTTCGATAATGGAGCTTTGGAAACGGTCGAGCACGACGCATACGAAATATTGGAGTCTCGGTTTGATTGAGACTGTTCATGAGCGGTAGTGAAATGTGCTAGCTACCGCTCACGTACTCTAGACCCGGGTTGAGCAGAACTCAATATTCATAAAATACAGAATTTTAAACATACCGAAGATGGCAAGCATATGGCAGTGGATATAGCAATATTTGTATCTTTATTTCATCCCCTATATCCAGCGGCGTGGTCCCAGGATCTGATAAAATTGTATGCCCTGAAGAGCGAAATAAACAAAAAGGAATTGAGTTGGGAGCAGCGGTTATGAAGCCTGAGTATCACAGGTAACAGCCAATAGACTAAATTAAAAAGTAGACAACATATCATATGAGTGTTTAAACAATACCCAGAGCCTTTTATCGGCCGGAGTAGTGGAACCACCGAATCGAAAATTACGTATGAAAACAAAAGAAATTGAAAATGTACCACCGATCACTAAATATGAGTATCGGGCTCAGCGATCTCCAAAGATCGAATGAATAACAGTACTGATTGCAAGCGCCGGGAAACGTTTCATTGCCGCAACACTGCACAAGCAACGCCACTGTGCTATAAAGAAGAGTATGATATTGGACCTTTGGAAACGGCCGAGCACGACACATACGAAAAATTGCAATCTCGGTTTCCAACAAGATGTGTTTGACCGTTAACGGGGCAAAGCAGTGTATACATTCTGGTAATTTCTCATCTTGTAATACATAAGAATGAGTATAACGTGTATGCCCTATCCTTCACCGGGCTAGGACAACTTCTTCTCGACGAATGGGTCTACTAGAAGAACGCCATTCTCCGAGTAACGGTTTAATTGAATGGAGTTTATTGTTAACTGACAAATCCCAAGCGGATAGCCAAGAATTACGAATATATGTGTTAATACAACTTTTAAAATCAGTATAAGGTAATTTTGCATTATATATATATAAAGCATTTGCTGCTTTAGCAGCACTATCAGCTCTATCATTACTACCTATTTCTACATGGCTTTGAAGCCAGCAGAAAATAATAACATTATCAACTATAAGAGAATTGTACTTTTGTAAAAGCTGAAGCACAACTGGGTTATCATGTTTCATATTACCCAAGGCTTGAAGAGATTATATGCAATCAAAAAAGATTACAAAATGGTCATCATCAGATTCCTGAATATAGTTTAAGGCAAGTTCTATTGCCTTAAGTTCAGATGAAAAGATAGAGGCCTTGTCAGGCAGGCGGCTCTTTATGCAGTGTTTGTGAACAACATCTGCTGCAGTTAATTTATCTCCATCTTTAGAACCATCTTTGTATATATGTTGAAAGTTACTGTATTTCGATTTAATTCAATTAAATTTGCTTTGAAGTCTGTACTGGATTTGTTACAATTACAAAGATCAAAAACAATTGTTGCGTTTTCAAAGCCCACGGTGGAATTTGTGGTACTTTGTACTTGGCAATCACAATTAGGTCGATTTCAGTGTCTCTTAATGTTGGTTTAATACGAAAAGGTCGAATGGCCTTCGGGTTGCGATTAAAAAGAGGTTCATAACCAGGATTAAAAACAGTATCGAAAGTTGGGTTTGAAGGGTTATATTGGAATTTAATGTCACCGTTTGTGAATAGTTAAAAATTATGTTTATATATAGGTTCATTTTGTACTAATATGTCATTAAACGGAATACTTTTCTTAATACATGTTAACTCCTAAATACACATATGAAATGTTCAAATATGGTTGCATGTATTTAGACTCATACTTAGTGAACGTTTTTAATAAGATTTTTGATATGGGTTATTTCCCTTCTCACTGGACGGAATGCTACACTGTACCACTTTTCAAAAAAGGAGATATAAACCAACCAGAAAACTATAGAGGGATAACACTACTGAGTACATTCGGTAAATTATTCACAAGAATTTTAAACAACAGGTTAACTACATGGGCTGAGGATTATTATATTTATATTGAAGCACAGGCTGGCTTTCGAAAACATATGGGAACTATTGATAACATATTCGTTCTCCATGGTGTGATAAATCATATATTGAATGAAAATAAAAAGTTATATGTAACTTTCATAGATTTCACTAAAGCTTTTGATTTGTTGGTTCGACAAAACATATTCTATAAACTTATGCAATATGGAGTGAGAGGTAAAATCCTTAATATTATTAAGTCATTGTATACGAATATAAAATCAAGAGTAAAGTATCAAAACCAGCTTAGTGACAGTTGTAGCTGTTTTCTTGGAGCGCCGAAGGACGATTGTTTGTCACCTTTTATATTTTCTATGTATGTAAATGATTTAGAAGAATATTTTACACTAAATGGTTTTAAAGGTAACGATACTGGTATGTTAAAGTTGCTGTTACTCTTGGACGCTGATGACATAGTGATATTTTCGGATACTGAAAAGGGGCTACAAGATGGGTTAGATATACTGTACAGTTATTGCCAGAAATGGAAATTGGTCGTAAATGAAATTAAAACGAAGGTCATGCTTTTTAAAAAAGGCGGTCTGATAAAAAGGAACCTATTGTTCACATGTAATAATACTGTAATTGAAATTGTAAATAAGTTTACCTATTTGGGAATTGTCTTTACCACATGGGGTTCTTTTGATCAAACGTTCGAATCATTAAGTGGCCATGCATTAAAGGCGATCTTCAAAATGAAGTTATATATAAATCAATTTACTGACTTATCAGTCAGTCACACTTTAGTCATTTTTGACAAACTCATTTTGCCAATATTAAATTATGGCGCAGAGATATGGGGATTCTCAAATGCGGAAAAGTTAGAGAAAGTACACCTTCAATTTTGTAAACAACTTTTATGTACTCAAAACAATTTCACATATGGAGAACTCGGAAGAGTCCCTTTAAAAATTCAACGTACGGTCTATATTATCCGGTTCTGGTTAAAATTTACACATACGAGTGATCGCAAATATATAAAAAATATGTATAATGTTATGTTAGATGATCTGATTGTAAACCCAAACAAATTAAAATGGGCATCTCAAGTTAAAGGGTTATTGGAACGAACAGGATTTAATGAAGTTTGGTATTCTCAAGGAGTAGAAAACATAACGTATTTCATTAATATATTTAAACAACGAATTAAAGATATGTTTATACAAAATTGGAATGCTGAATTATCGGCTTCCACTAGAGCTAGTACATACAGAATAATATCAGATTTCAGGTTTAAGTATTATCTAGATGTACTAAATATAAAGAAATTTAGAGCTATTTTTTACAAAACTAAGAGTCTCTAGTCACAGGTTAGAAATAGAAACTGGTCGATGGTATAGACCAAATAAAACACCAAGATCCGAAAGAAAATGCCAGGTTTGTAATATACTAGAAGATGAATTTCACTTTGTATTGGAGTGTTCACTATATCACGATATTAGAAAAGAATATGTTAACAAATATTTTTGGAAACGGCCAAACATACCAAAATTTATTGAACTTATGAGAACAGTAAACAAGAGTTTATTAAAGAAACTGTCCGTTTTCATTAGTAAAAGTTTTAAAAGAAGAGATGACATGTTTTATCAATAAATATCACTTTTCTCCATTTTTGTCCACAGGTATAAATGTGTTCTGATCAGTACTTAGTAATATTAATTTAAAAATATATATTAAACACTTATATATTAAATAGTTGTCAAATACTTTTTAACTAGTAACATATACAGATGATCTTGAAACTGACCTATGAAATTATACAAATTGTCATTAACTGGAAAATATGGTGTGTATTTCATATACATGTTTATATGTATGTACTATTTGCATGTGAACTGTTGGGCGTAATGCCTTATGTTTAAATAAATAACTATCTATCTATCTATGAGAGAATGTACCTCCTTTTTGTTCATCGATTTCAGTTGTTTCGACCTGCCTCAAACCGCTTCTGTCATGTGACCCAATATACCTTTGTAATTCTTACCATTGTTTCTCCTTATTATTAACTGGCAAAACATAAATGAAGAATGTCAAATCAAATATGAAGGAGTTATCTTTATTATACATCTAATGACTTTCAATATACAGAGTTATCGTTATGGTTCATCAAAATGTATACTTACTTGCATTTCATAGCAACAAAGACTAGCTTTAAAAGCGTCTGACAGATCAGTTAGATATGAAAATTAATATATTATGATATAGAGATTATTTAACTGCTTGGATCGATTATAGGGAAATACGAGATGGTAGACGTGTTGTTCTTTTCACGAACGAGCGTATGCAAGTGAGTGAAAAAAAACACGACTACCATCGAGTGAAGGATTTCCCTATAATCAAACCCAGCAGTTAAATAATCTATTTATTACATTTTTATCAGTTTATGTATAATGTTAACCTACATAATTACTTTAGTGAACGTTATCGACGGATGATGTCGACGTCAGCAACACTTTATTGGCGTCAAAACTCAACGTCTTTGTGTTTGGAATTAGTTATTAATACTTAGTGATTATAAATATTCTTTTATTGAGAAATGCCAATATTTCACCCACACAAATGTAATAAAATGTAATAAAGACAGGCCCATGCGGGCCTGTATCGCTCTATGACTAACGAGGGGCCATGACAGTATAAGCAAATTCGTGTTAAATTTAATATAGTTTGTGGGATTCTATCACACAATCCCAGGTTCCCAGTATGAAATTAATAGAAAAACAAAAACTGTTTATAAAACATGAATACAGACCTGAAGTTCTCATCTCTTCCTGTGCGAACAATACTGATAGTGTTAACAACACATATATTGAACAAAAAAAGAAACTTCCGCATTTTAAGCTGTGATTTGCAAAGGGTTGACTTTGTTACACGTTGTACACCAATCCAGATACAATTTCATCATTTTATACTTATCACTCAATCATTCTGATCAATATTATTAATCATCAAAAACCAGAGTTAGTGTGTTCTGCTAAAACAAGTTTTATTCAAATTGCGAAATCACTATATTTACATTATCAAGGGAGGTAATCTGAAAATATCCATTCTTATGAGTGAACAGGTCAGCTTACTTTCTCCGTCTTTTTGGTGCTGGGGTTATCTTCTGTTTATTTCAATAGTAGAACAAATGTGTGTTAATCAACACAAGAAGTTTAAACCACAAGACCCGAAAATGCTGTTTAAACCAAAACGAGGAGAGTAACTGTGCGTACAAGTTTGATTCAAGGAAAATTGTTTTCATGACAATGCTGGCCTTTTAACAAAGGTATTAACATATAAGACCAAAAAAAATATATTTCATTGTGTCTACATGTGTGGATAAAGTTGCGGAAGTTTCTTCTTTTGTTGAGTATATATGAGTGTCTTTAAAGTAATCTGTCTTATATCCGATAAAAAATTGGAAGTTATCCGATAAAAAACCTTAATTCAGTTTTCAAAACACACAGCCATAAAATCGTAATTTTCTATTCGCAGTTCAAAGCTTTGTTAACGATTAAATACATACTTATTTTTTAAACATTTTCAATTTGACAATTGTAATATGCAAATCCAACTAGAGATAAAAAACCCATTAACCCCTCCACCCACCCAACCAAACACCCCAATAAACACACTAAAAAGAAACCCACTAAAAAAGAATATTATTGTCATATTGTAATATGATTATCATGATATAATTAATATTATCTTAAAGGCTTAAGATACCAGATGTATAGCTTTGCAAAAAAAACAAAACAAAAAGGTTTTGTTTTTAAATTCGCATTCACAGTTATTATTTCTGCTTTTACTCAGTCAATAAAGCTATTATAAAAACAGCAGGGGAGTCAGAGGAGTTAGAGGTTATGCCATTCATCCCCTTCGAACCCATCTAACCAACCATGTGCCATACTTACGTTATTTATATGCATTCATTACACCTGTAACTGTTATTGTATAGGAAACTGATATTAACCATATGTACAACTATGAATAATATACTATAGTTTTGCTATCTAATCATTATTTGATATCTAAAGGCGGGTCCTACCAAATACGGTCTAATGGATTATTGTGATGACGACGCCAACTGTAAGAAAACGTTATGCTGTGTGGAAATCTCACTTCTACGTGGTAAAAGAGATTTAGAGCCAGACTTGACGTATTCAAAAGGCAAATGCGAGAAACTTGGAATTTTAAACGGAAGTAAGTATTGTCTGATTGTGATTAGATAAAAAAACACTTTTCTCTACTCTATAGACTACAGTCGATCTTATGTAAATTTCATATCCTCTTGAGGGTGCCAGTGGATATTATCAACCAGAGAATGTAATGTCGACCGAGGCGATTCCACTGGCCCCCTCAAGAGGATGTGATATTTATTTTACTATACCAAACACATAGAAATCGCATTAATAAGACATATGATAATAACAAAACTTTATGTCAAACAAAAATCTTTTTCAGAACTTTGCTTTTCAAAAAGCTAGCGGGATGATATTTTGCCCTATCACCCTCTATGACTAGGGCGAAATATCAACCGGCATGGTATGGAGATGTTACATGGAGTGTTTACAGTGAGGTATAATAATTGTATATATAACATGATAATACAATAAAACCTGTATTAAGAGTCCACTAAAGGTAAGAGCAAAATTGGTTTCTTAAGACAGGTTGTCTTAGTACTGTTGGGTTTTTAATTAAAGCAATACTATTGGCAACTGAAACAGTGTCTCTTAAAGACGGTTGTAGCTCGGCAAAGGTTGTAGTTGTAGCATGTTTGACTGTAATAGTAATACCAGCAGCATAACTAGCGATCTGTTGATGAACTTTATGTTGTTACATTTTATTAATCATTTACTCAATTATCTAAGATAATATGATAGAGTTTCCTTAACGTCTCACACCACAATTGATTTTCTATAGGGTCATATTGTATTGTTTTTGTTCGTGGCATAGAGATAAACAAAATCTTACAACATGTATTTATGATTACATTCTTCATTGATCCAATATCTGCAATTTAAAACACAATTCAGTGGGAACGCCAGGAACTAATTATTCAGCTTTTTTGATCATTTTGATACTCCGCGACAGGGATTATTTTTTTAGTGTTTGCCGGACTATTTCATTAAAAAAATCACAAAACGCCGCCATTTTCTTTTTGTAAAAACGTCGATTCACACCGCAGTTATCAATTTTACGCGTACCTAGTTTACAGGAGTGACCGCTATTTGTAAAATGTCAGTTTTGGATTACGTCATCATTACGTAGAATGTGTTTACACGTTGGTAATCGTTGAATCCACTGAGTTTTGATAGCGATATATGATGCAGTGTGTTCACACTGGGATAAACAATTGGAAATATACACAGGTTAACGTAATGAAGGAAACAGTTGACTGTCTTAGAACTCTGCAGGCAAATAACACGTGAGTTCAAATATGTACATTTACAACTCTTTTTTTGGTTTCTTTATGCAGTGTTTTCTTGAAATTTGCCAAGCACATCGATGGTGTTAATGTTGACAAACTGTGTAAATACTAAAATAGTAAACATAACTGGATCAGCCGTGACAGTTGTTGATTTCATTGAATTATTCATATGATTCCTCTCTAAGAATCATTCTTGTTTGTATAACAAGACCTGTAGCCATAGACATGAGGCCCTTCCAGGGGTGGTCCATGTTCCCGTGTTCCCTGACAATACGACCCGGTGATCCCCAAAACGTTTTGCTTTGTTCCCCAAAAATATGTTCCCTTGTTCCCCAAAACCGCTGGGAAACCCTCAGCCCTGAACCCTGTGAAGGGGTACACCTTATGGTATGCCTGTAATGGCCAGTGTCAAACCCCACATATGCTGCATGGCCATGGGACACAGCAATTCCTAAACCACATCCCTGCCACCCGCTTCTCTACATTTACCCACAGCCAGCTGACGCATCCCCTCCCCATGGACTTTTACCCCTCTTTTAAGCGGCCTGTAAAAGGCACATTCCCCACTCTCATTTCTTTTAAAAGCATGCAGACTTCTCCACTTTTTAAACTTACCTTGAAAATTTCATTCCCCATTTATGTATTCCACCCCCAATTAAGTGCAAAAGGCCCCTTCCCCAAAACTGGTAAAAAATCCCTGCTGCTCCCACCACTATCCCCAAACCCTTCAACTCTCTTCTACGTCCCTCCCGCATATTTTCTCTACAAACCCTACTTAAAATGTGTTCAATGATATATGCTAAATACTGCAACACTTGGTTTTAAAAACAAAATATACACTACATCCCAGTTCTATTTTATGTGATTGACTCCGCTAAAGTGATCTGTGTACCATGAACAGGGCTTTTTTACTTTATGTAACAGAGACACCTCTTTCCCAATTGAGAACTTGACTGTTTCTTCCCCAATAGTGGCAGAAATATTTGCCAATCAGAAAGCAGCAGTGTCTCAGAATTTGAGAAAAAGCATTAATGCTGCAATGTATTTTTGTCTGTGGAGTCAGTTCTGACTGAGAAACAGTAATTATAATAACTGTTGGTTGAAAATATAAATAAAGCCCTGATGAACACATTTTCTAAGTAACAGTACATAGAAATAAGAATTGAATACATATCTATATCTATCTAATTATTATTTAATTTCAGCGAAATGTTCAGATCCAAATGAAATTTGGCAATTGCGTTTATACACTGTGTCATTATTTTTTTCATAGGGAGACATCAGTCTCACAGACATGATGCCTGCATCTTACATATTCTGATCTGAAATGTGACTCTTGGTTGGATGAGGTGAGGTTGGAGGAGCTCATAAAAACAAGATGGATTTCATAGAGGTTTGTAAGCAGAACTTATTTGTATGGTGGGGAAGCATTTCACATCAAAGCCAAAAAAAATAATAAAACAATAATAATTAGATAAATCTAGTTAAAACACATGGAAACCTTACCTTGAAAGGTGGAAATGAGACAGTATTAAAGCATGAAAATGATCTTAAACAATACATACTTTCTCAGTATTAATAAAACAAAACATTTGGTAATCTTTTTCAGTAAATTTTGTATTGACTAAGACCGAATTAAATATACAGTTCTGTGTTTACTGTATTAAACCAGACCAACTCCCTTAATACACTGCTGACTCCTCTTTTTATTGGGAATAAAATAATAATCAGTTATTATGAGGTAAAATAATAATATAATCTGTTTTAATATGTTTAAGCCTGCAGCCAGTCAGATTTTTCTTTATTTAATGTTCTTGTGGTCTAAATATAATTCAAGGAGTAAAAAAATTATAACAAGTAAATATTTGATACCAAATAAATATACTGGCCCACTTTTATTGACAATGATGTGTAAACACAGTTTAATTTTTATTTTATTTGGCCTGTATAGATTCTATATAAAATACATATTTTGTATATATTATTAAAAGTGATCAAGTTTTAGTATTTCATGTACAGCAGATATTTAAGTTGTAATACTCATTTTCTTTATTTTTCAGACAAGATGCTGTCATTTTCACAACACAAGGTTACCGTATACAACAGTAATGGATCCAAGTATTGAACAATAAATTGAATGGATTATCTTGAACTACATCTACAGTTCTTGTTCTCAACACTAATTGACACTCAAGTTTTTCACAAGGATCTGGGCATGCTGGTTTCCTCCCACATGCATTTAGCGCTGTCATCCATGCCAATGAATGAATGAATGAATGGTGTTTTACGGCACGTCGACACATAAATAGGTCATATTGTGCGCAAAAAATTATGAAAAATGAAGAATTAATTAAAAAGCAATGCAAACATACAAAGACAAAACTATCAAAAAATAAGGGACGATAAGGTGCAATATAAACCATGTAAATCAACAAACGCCCGCCAACGGGCACACAAACAAGCAAACACATACAAGAACACATTACAATGATTTACATAGATTTATATAGTCTGATCTCCCCAAGGAAATCCAAAACAAGACCAAAATCCACAGCATCAAACAACTCCTTCACAGCACCAACATTGCAGCACCCCTGACGCACAGGATCAAAGTCCACACATTCCAGCAATATATGTTTGACCGTTGAGAGTGATGTGAAAAGTAGTTTTGCTTATTTAATACTCAATAAGAAAAAACTCATCATTCCATTTGAGACGTTGAAGTACACAGTTTTATTGAACTGACTGTTACGTGTAAATATAACGGAGAATACATGTCGATGCTGAACTATGTTCAAAACCTGCGACACAACTTTAAAAAAAAAGCAGCATAGTGTTGTAACTTGTTTTATTAACATATTAATTATGGACCTAAAAGGGACACACAGCAATCTTGATTTGTTGAAAAGCTAACAACTCGCAGCTTCCCATTAGTTTTTCTACATAATTCACATTTGTGCAATCATTAATATTAATACTAGAATAGCGCAAAGCTAACAGTTATTATTATATTACTAAACTGTTAATAATATTGCACCAATAATTTATACATTTCACTCAAAGCCATTACCTGTATGTATTATATGTTTGACATGCCTATTAAACAAATGATCACTTTTTCAGTTGAATGACTTATGAATTCATTAAACCTGAGTATATCCAACATTTAAACTACACTTGACCTCCCTATAATATATATATATGTGCCAGTGGACTTGGCAGACACTTAGTGATCACTTTAAGCTCTTGTCAGCTCTCATGTAAGATTCTTTATTACCTATGTTCATGAAACACACATTTTCGTCTTACTCTATGAAAATATGTATAAAGTTCTTCCATAGCAATTATCCAATGCTATTGACATGTCCAATAACTATGAATTTTATTTTGGCAAAGTTGTGGTTAGAGCATAATATTATGTACATTGAATATGAAAATGAAACGCATTACGTATTTGAATAGACGCCTATAGTCTTCCAG
This sequence comes from Cyrtodaria siliqua, assembly GCA_037043455.1. Lineage (NCBI taxonomy): Eukaryota > Metazoa > Mollusca > Bivalvia > Adapedonta > Hiatellidae > Cyrtodaria > Cyrtodaria siliqua. The sequence goes on from JAWPHD010004102.1 coordinate 136,299, forward strand.
ACCGCCTCCAATACATTTAAAATAAATCAGGAATGATAAATGTCCTTGCTGACAAAAGCACATGAAAGACATGATGCTGTTTTTCATGCTTTTCTCAGTCATTTTGGCGACCATCTTAAAATTTTAAGTACGTTAAAAAATTAAAAAATAGAAGAAGCTGCACAGTAGCCGATTTATAAGTTAAATATAGTAAGGCCAAACAAAAAAATAGGTGTGTTTCCTATTGCATGCTCTAAAAATATAGGGCCGGTAGGTAGGCATTTTCTTTTTTTCTTTTTTTTTTTGGAGCAAGATATTGTGAGATTCTACATGAACCCCATACAAGTTGATGATACAGCTGAAAGTTTCTCTGTGATGTCAGTTTACCTCGATATATTGTGATAAATCATTGTTCAGAACAATTATTTTTTTTCATAAAAAGTTTTAGGTTCGGCCCCTTAAAAATAGGGTCGGTCGGGCCACCGGAAACACAGTTTTTTTTTCTTCCTAATATATATAAGTAAGTATATAATATTAATAGCTCTTATTTATCCCATGTTGAGACGACACACAAGCTAGACCACGAGACAATATACGTTTTCATTGAATGTTGTTTAACGGCTCATCAACACAGTATAGGTTATTTAGAGCCGCCCCAGAGAGAGGGGAAGGAATACATAGAAATCTGGGAACCTGCCCTACTCGTGTTATCGAATAGATTCTTATGGTTCTTTAACGTGCTTGGAGGATAAACCGATACACGGGACCGCCCGGTTTACGTCCCCATCCGATGGACGAGACTAATAAGGGAAAGTGTCTTGGTCATCGCTAACCCGGCCGAATCCGAATTTCATTGAAAAACAATTCTACAAAAGGATACTAAATTTAGGGTTATTGCCCTCGCGAGCCTATCTACCCTATAGACTGCACTGATTGGTACTAATATAGTTTCATAACAGATGGTAGGTGTCATTGGCGTAGCTCTGCGTGAGCACGGTACACCCGACCCTATCCCTAACTCGGAAATCGAAAATGTAAAAAGTCCAAAAATGAAATAACAATGGAGGCGGTATTGGCGGTGTGGGGGTTTGTGTGTGTGTGGGGGGATGTATTTTCAGGTACATTTATTATAACTCTGAAATATACGTCAGAACGCGCATTGTAGCATAAAAAAAAACGTGTAGCGGTGGCGGAAGGGACCCCGAACCCAACTAAGATGAGTTAAACTGTGTGTGTGGTGGCGCTGGGGGAGGGTGGGGGTGGGGGGGGGGAGAGGGTTGCAGCAGGGTACACATACATGTAAGTGGTCGATTGCAAATAATGTGTTCTTGATGTAAAGGGGCTGGCACGGTTTAATACACAGATTGTTTCAAAGATGCTATTTCATAGACTTTCAAAAAAGAGGCCTCGGTTACACAGTGGAAAATGCGTTGAACCTAAGGAGCTGGAGCCCTGGTGATGGCATGTCTAATGGGACTATTCACCCATCAAATCAATAAAGCCCTAGTTCATATTATATTTGCGTCGACAATCCAAATGGCCTTTAAAATACATTTAAAATCATAGTTCGCATTCTAGATTAATTCTGTCTATTTAAAAAAATGTGCTGAGTGGGGGTGGGGCGGGGGTGGATGGGTCGAAAGGGTAATAGCCAATGATACTTTTTTTAAGGGCTCTTCGACCAAAATAAATAAATAAAAACACACGTCCTTTCGAAGATTTAAAAAATTGTCCGCGTACACCTTTTCACCCTGTGATTATACTAGTACAAGCATTGTGACGTCACAATTCTGTGTTGGAATGTGGTCTTCGGGGAAACACGGTATTGATTTTTTTGCAATATTTTCAATAACAATCGAATTTAAAATATATCATGTTAGCATAAATATTTTGTCTCTTATCGTCTGTTCACTACACAATACATGAGGTAATTTCAGAATTTATCACACACAGAGCTGACCGATGTATTGCATGCCGTATTCCATGCCGTGTAACAAAACTACACAAAGACAAACGTTCGAAACGCTTGCGTAAAACAGTGACCAAACGTTTTTTTGGGTAGAAAAAAGTACTTTTTTCAAATTCGCTTGAAAATTCACATACTGCCAGAGGAAGGATTAAACTCATCGTTCATAGTCTTGTCTTTTTTCTCGCTGTTAAAATCTTCATACAAATCGAGATACAAAATAAAAAAATTGAAGTCGATCGATAAACAGCTGACATTTTGCTCTTTCACATGTTTGTTGACTGAAATCATTATCACAATAACACAACATAGACCTAAATTTATTTTTAAAAGTAGGCCATGAAAATGATGGTTATTTTATAAGGAAATGGCTTGTATACATTATGTTTTAATTGTAGTGATAAAAATATGATTTTGAAAGTTTTTTGTATGAAGCACACGGTTGAAGAGAGTCTCACTTTTCAGTGTGTAATTTTATGAATGGTCATGAAACGTTTTTTTGGGTAGAAAAAAGTACTTTTTCCAAATTTTGATGAAATTTTACAGACCTGTAGAGAAAGACTTTTTCTTGACTTTAATGCTTTCGTCTTTTTTCTCGCTATAAGAACAAACTGTAATTATCAATTTGATTAAACGCTAAAATTTCACATAAATTTGCGAAACGATCGGTAATTTGTAAAAGCCTAGAAATCGTATTTTTAATAAAAAAGAATCGACAAAACACGTAAAAACTTAAAATTCATTCTGTAACAAACGAATTGATGCATTTGTTTATGTGTGTCATCATTGTACATTGTCAGTTGAATACAGTTTACATCACTAGTGTCATTTTGACCGCCATCCTTAAATCTGCTAAAAACGCAGTTTGTTTACGTTTTTTGCGCGTGACGTTTTTAAGTAAATATCCCTCCGCGGCGGCTTGGCGCTCCCACTGATTAACACATATTTACCAGATTGAACTATTTTAATTTCATGTTTGCATGACACCTATCAAAAGTTAGAAAAAAATACAACCCCGTGGTGATTAGATCCATGATGAGAAAAATGAGGCAAAATTAGCCAGAACTCTTGTATCAACATGCATTTTTCTGTGATCTCTTCCTAAAATGCTGTAGATTTAGAACCTGGTAAAGATAAATCAATGTATCCTGTAAAATGTAGGAAAGCGGACATATGTCTTTTACCTACCTCCTTCATATGTAGGGCACGAGTATTCAAGGGAGATAATAGTGGTGTGAGTCCTTTACAATAAAACATTTAAACACTATTTAAATAAGAAACAACATATACAATTATATACAAGATCTTATATGAATGCTCAGTGGAAAATAGTTAATACTGTTTTCTTTTGAGCGAGCCTAACTATCACGCCAACAACAGCCACATTTTACGACGTATGTACACCGTTTCTAAGCCTATTGATGATGAGGTGTATATATATCTAACTTATATATTTTGAGAATCCAAACTCTGTTTACACAATATAAACGATGTTAATCAGCCGGGCCAAACCCAAAAACGGGAGAGTTGAATTAAGAGTTACCAACTCATAATTCATTTTACATATATTCAATCATGCGTATTTTAAGAACCCGTTAACAATCCTATACTTTTAATCGGCACATATACATTAGTATATGACTTGAACACCTGGAAAGAGGTTTGATTAACGGTTTTGTAGTGTAATTTTGCTGTTAATTGTCGGTAACTGTTTTTAAATATTAATACTGAGTACCTTGATTTATTTTATATATTTTAGGTTATAGGTTCTGAAATTATACAATTTGTATCAACCATATCTTTCATTTTTCAGCGTGTATAATAACGACGCTGATTCCTCCGCTTCCCGGAATACGACACTATAACTACTGCCCATGCTCCAGAGGACTTTTCTGTGAAGGCACTGGTTTAATCGAAGTACCACTTGGTGAAATTGGTAAATACTCTTCTTTGATATAAACATGTGTTTGTTTGTTTTGGAGTAAATGTCACCACTAATTTCCCTGTCGATCACCGAGTTAGTCGTATACCTTTTCGAAAGTTTTGAAAATTCTTAAAACTGTATGTAAACGTGTAAACATAGCATAATTTAAAAAAAAACGAAACAAAAGCAACGAACGTGAAGTTGGCCTTAGCAGTGGCAGTAGCATTAACAAAATATGATGGTTGCGAAAGGGGTTGTCTGTTAAACGTGATGGTGGGAAAGTAGAAACAACATACTTGCGCGAAGAAAATATACTTGCGATGAGTATAACTATTGATATGGTGCTCTACTGCTGCTACTTCTGGCAGTAGCTACTACTAGTGCTGCTACTGCTGGCAGTAATTAGCAGTAGCAGTGGCAGTAGCAGTAGCAGTTACAGCTGCCAGTTTCACGTTCATACAAAATCATCATGTGTCCCTTACAGTTAGGCTACCGTAGGCGAATCATTTAAAGGGACACACGGCAATCTTGAAATATTTGAAATGTGTGTACTGATACTGATATCTAGTATCATTTTTACTTTTACCCTGGTTATATTTAAATAAATCAAATTTAAGTATTCACTATTTCGTCTTATTATACTATAAGTTGTAATATATTATTTGTGCAATAATATCAAAAATTGATAATATGCAAAAGGAAATTGCTTAATACGATTCTTATAATTAATATTAATGATTGAACACATGCAAGTTATGCAGAAAAACTAGCGGGAAACCGCGAGTTTTTTTTAAAATATAGATTGCCGTGTGTCCCTTTAATAATAAGATTAAAGATATTCTTTAGTCTGTGTTCTTGATAACCCAGACATGACTCTATTAATAGTTTATTGGGATAGTTTTATTAACGGTGTCCATCTTGAAAGTGTGTTTGTGCTTATTCGACAATGTATAATTTTATATTCCTTCATAGTTAGTGTGAAAATCTCGGCAAATCTAAATTTATTGTTTAATAGCACAGTCACATTAACTAATTTGGATATACAGTATACGTAACACAGTTTTGATTTTAAAACAACTTGGACAAGTTGATATGATACTTTGACGATTTACGAGCGAGTGTCATGTTAATATTAAGTATTGTTGACCAAAAATGTCGCTCCTTGCAAAGAATGCATCATGTCTGCTCTATGGACAAGTTTCATATTATTGATGTCTAAATGCTTTAATTACTATTGTAGCATGGTCGGTGACATTACTTTTGATAAATGCATAGCATTAAATTACTACGCCAATCTCGGTGTTTAAATAAGACAACTCGCTGAGACCAGACTCTATCTATTACTTAATTAACACGTAAAAGGAAACCATAAACTTAACAATTAAATGTGGTTTCAGTTATAATTGAAGCTCAATGGTTACAGAGAAATCAGATAATTTTAAATTTTTTATTAATACCCGACGAAAATTTTAGAGGTATTTTTATATTTTAGGCGTGTGCAAACCAAAGGCTTGCAATAAGAAAAAGGATTGCCCTAAGAAGCATTGTTGTGTTAGAAATGCTCTTGTAAAAGGAAAACGATCCGTTGATAGCGCAACAGCAATGGGGAAATGCCAACCACTTGGAAAGCGTGGTTCAAGTAGGTTGTTCTGACATCACCTGTTACTGATTATGTTTACTATTGATAGGTCGCAGTTTTCAAAGAACTGATTAAACACATATTGGGAGTAATTTGTGTTTATTACTTTTACTTGCTGATGTAAAGTATAAACGTCTACTATAGAATGATGTTGAACGATAGAATATTGTATGATGAATTCTAATGAAAGTAATGTTGCCTTCTTTTCATGTATAGTGTGAATATCTTCCCGTTGTTATTAACGTTTTGAAATGTTGTTATTAACGTTTTGAAATGTCAAGTGTTTCACCCATGTGACCTCCATTAAGTAATATACACACGCTTCCCAGGTTCACTGTCATACTCTTGAAATAAATACTGCTATATATATCCCAAAATATATAACATAAAATGAAGCATTCATAGAACTCAGTCAGCCAAAAACATGAATTAAAAACAACAACAATTACATGGATAAAAAAGAACCCAAATATGTGACACCACAAACGTAAAAGGTTCGATAACAGGGGTGCTGACGGTCAACGGCAACATGTTCCTTGTGGTTTAAGCTAGGTTCTCAGTTAAGCTAGGTTCTCAGTTAATGTGAATTATATTGTTTTATTGTAGACAATTGTATTTGTTAACGTTACTGTATAAAAAAATATGGAAAAAAAAGGGCAATAGCGCATAACTGAACAACATGAGATAAAGTTACTAATTAGCAGCTTTATAAAACGCCTCCTAGTGCTACGAAACTTAATTGAAAATAATGAAACAATAAACAAAATTTATGACCAAAGAGAGATTTTAATTTCGATATCGTTAATGATCCGTGCTTAGATGGGGATGTTCCCAGAGCAACCTCTTATGGGGTATATGCTTCTCAGCTTATTCGATTTTTAAAGCTCATAGTCGAGTTGAGGACTTTAATATTCATAATCTTCTAACTAAACAACTACTCCATCAGGGCTACCATTATCGTTATCCTGATCTACTTTTAACATATAGACGTAATTTAAGAACTATTTTGCGACGAGGAATATCACAACCTGTCTTCTGTGGTAACGCAATTGATACATTTGACATTTCGTAAGATCCTTGGTCATGACCACTTTCATACAGTCTTTATTAAACTGTCAAACATGTACCAAAACAAATAATGACCATATATCAGTTTGCAATGGGCTGAATGTTTAATGGTTGACCAATTTACAATTTGTTTTTGTATATTCATGTACGACACACTGATCAACCGGCTGCAGCGAAGTCAGATGGTTGCACAGGGCGAAATTGTTAGAAGTTAAGGATTAGTATTTTTCCTTTTGTTGCGTATTATGTTAAAAATTTTAGAAAATGATTATGAAGATTTCAAAAGGGATGACAGAGGAAGCTTTCACTTTAAAAATCCGGTAACGACGTCAGTGCGTATAGCACCCTATATAAATGCCCAACGGTTTGTAAAAACTATGACATTGTCAGAATAAACACAAATTCTGCTATACTGTTAGAGGATATAACTTGGCGATTTCTTTATTTTGATGACAATAGTTTAAATGTGAGGTTGGTGCACCTTAGAATCTGGTTTGAACCACCAACCGCAATTGTGCCAATGACCACTCAAAGGCAGCAGCCATATTGTCAACCTTTTTGCATATTTTGTCAAATACACAGCCTTATATTGATCATTGTAATTCTTGTTTATTTCTAACCGTATTTTTGGTTGACTGTGGCAATGAACTCTACATTTCCTCTTCTATATACATCTTATATATATAATATATAAATAATAATCACCCGCCAGAACGTAAGGATGTGTTTTGCTCTAGATACAATGTGTTAACACATGCTATATACAGGTAAATAAATAAAGATTCTTTCTTTTTAAGGTTGCTTAACTGAAAAAAAGCGCGACAAGGGCATGTGGTTGGAATCGTGCCCATGCAGGTCTAAACTCCAGTGCGAACCTGATGGCGTCATAATTTTTCCGTTGGGACCAACTGGAAAGTAATACAACTTGTTACTTTTCATTTTATATTAATAAACATTTCCTGTTTTGTCTAAAGAAAATGTACTTACAAGGAAAAATATTTTTTTAAAAGTCTTACCACGCTTTCGTTTTTAACACAATTATCTAAACGTTATTTTTTCTTTATGGTTTGTGCTTTAGCAATACTACATTAGTATCCGAGCAAAAATCATTAAGTTCTTAATATAAAAACAAATGGCCTTTTTCAGAACGGCTTTGGTCAATGACCAGCCGCTTTGATGTAGTCTGCCAATGATATGCCCAGTAATTTTCACGCCCAGTAAATAAACCTTCAAACGTTGAAATACATAATTAACTTGAAAGATGTGGTTTTGAAAAACAAGCAACGAAGAAAACTAATTAAACGCAATTGATTAATTGTAATGTATTGTATTTATTTGCCAAATAATTGTTTGGATCTAGCGCTAATTGTACCGTTTGTAAACATATCGATACATTTTATAAAACAAATGCTCCTTTTGTTTCTCCTTCTTCTCCATTTAAAGTAAGGTATGTAATAAAAGGCAAACATACGGCCGTGGTGTGCCTTTTCTCGATATGGCACGAGGGCCATGCAAAAGTTGTGCCATTATCTTCAAAAGGCACAATACGGCCGTATATTAACCTCTAAGTATCCAAAGGTGAAAATGAATACAAGAAGTTTTCCAAAATAATTAATTAGCTAACTATTCCATGCTATTTATTCAACGTATAGTTTGTCATAAAGCATATTTATTGTGTTCGGTGCTGTTTAAACCGTCTTTCCGAAAAGACAGGCCTAATGTCGCCCTGTACCATTTGATTAGCAGTAATATTAAACATACAATATATACCGAAAAATACCCATTATGCGTTTCCTTATTTATATTTATATTTTGTACTGTACTGTATTGCAGATGCAGCAGAAGAAGATATGTAGGCGGCGGCGGTTAACATTAATATCTTACCACCCTGTCGTTAGCAAGCTCGAGATCAAGATGTTAGTGATAAGATCAACAACTAAATAACGAACACATCATATTTGATAATGTGTGTGTCGACAGAATCCACATATGTTCATATATTAACAATATAAATACCTTTCAATAACAAAATAATATAATTATATTTATGAGCCATACCAAAAATCCGAAAGTTATGTTAACATTCAATGATGGCTTACCAGTATTTGATTTCAAAAGATTCAGTATATATATATATATGTATTGAAATAAAATGGAAAATATATTTCTCTTTGTTTACGCATTGTATATGCCATGAGAGAGAGAGAGAGAGGGAGAGAGAGAGAGAGATATTTTGCGAATGTGAAAGAAAGGGATGGTCTCATACCTTAATAACCAAAAAGTATTTTGATCCATTTTGAAGAACAGTATATAGCAATTTAATGCAGGAATTACATGTAAACTTTATATTTTCTGAAATACTGTTTTAGAATATTCAATTTAAAAGAAACCACGATCAAAATTATATAGTGTGTGTAAAGAAATATGAATACCAATATTTGAGAGTTCCTTGTACGGAGGATACTATAAAGTCTGAGTTTTGATATAGGAAAGAAATAATTATATAGTATTTTATTAAAACAAAACACGAGATCCAGCATGCAGAAGCATTATAAAAACAGAGAGAATGACAATGGACATGCCAAGAATTGTAGTATCACTATTTTACAAATGTAAGAAATTGGATTCGAAGGCCACAAATGACCAGTCAGTAATAACACTACTGATTTGTAGTTGGGGCTACTTTCAAATAGCGAACAGGCAGTTACGCAATCAACTTCATACATTCACACACTTTAAAACACAACACTTTTATGAATATTTACTCATTTAGAAGTAAAGTATGCTATAAGAAACATAATAGGGTTGACAACAGGAGTATAACCTACCGCATATGAATGGTCGATGGCAATTTGGTGCTGAAATTTAAATCGTTATTTTTTACCCAGTTTCATTTTCATTCCAGTGTAAATAAATCAATATCCGCCAGACTATATCCTTTCACAAACTAGGTTAATATGCAGTATGAGTAAAACACAGGATGATAATATATATATTAATATGACACACTAAACGTCATTCGATCGTTACCAGCCTATGTGATTTAAAAATAATGTTCGGATCCATTTGAAAACCAGCTACATCAGATGAGTATCGCCGAGCGTATCGCCCAGAGTTATGACCCTTGATTCATGGAACGAACGTTATCGTTAGCACTCTATCATCTTTATCTCTTTCGTCAGATCTTTACTTAACCTTTTCAGACTGTTGATGTAAGTGAAACTTCTAGTTGTGAGTGTTAACTAACCAGCTAGGTCAGATAAGTAACACCAGAGTTAAGGTCATTTCTTTATTGAAAAATGCTTTTTGTTTATTCATTCACACTTCAGCACCTACATGTTTTAGTCTCTAACACTCCTTGTCAGAATGTTTAGTTCGAAAAAAGCCATATTAGCCCCGAAACAGTACTTATTATGTATCAGATTAATATGACCTTGAACTTTGACATTCTAACAAATACAAGTAGGCATAAAAGGCGAACATGAAATGTTGCTTTCACAGAACACAGTCAGCCAAAAACACGCATCAACACAAGCATCAATTACTGTTAAGAAAGCAAGGCAAATGACATCACAAATATAAATGGGTTAACAAAAGGGCTACTGCCTTGGAATGGTTTAAACAAGGTTATATGATTCAAAACCCCACACTTGCCCTATTCTTAGTCCAATAAAACGGGGCAGAGTTCATAAAGAAATCCCCACAAAGCTATATTTCCTAACAAATTAATCGATATGTGCTGATCGTTAATTGTATATCGTTTTGAGAGCGTATGTCATATATTGTTCATGAATACCGGGATAGCATGTGTTCAAGTTCAAGTCACAGTGACCTTGACCTTTAACTTACTAACCATATAGCACAAAGGGTGGTTGTCATGACCGGGTCACCGTGAGTTTTCCCTACGAACCGAAAATTTACGAGTCGTTATTATTTTACCACGGGTATAATTTGTATTAATATTTTAAGTTATAACACTTATGGTTTACAAATTACAGCACTTAAAGCGTTTATCAGAATTGGGTCATTTCCGTGTCAATTTGACCTTAATGGTTGATCAGGATGATCTACTAACTCCAAAGGAATAAGCTTCCTCCTCTCACCTAAGTATCTATATCAAGTGTCATGAACGTATGCGCTATATTTCCAAAGTCATCACGCGAAATGTATATGTAAATATTGAAATATGGCAACCTTGGCCTTTGATCTACTAATCCCAAACGCGACAGGATTGCTCCTCTTTTCAAGTAAATGTATAGTTGAAGTTATCCTGTGAAATGCATATATCTACATGAGGTTCCGGTTGCAACATGGTGGTATTTTGTCTAAGGATAATGCACCATGCTGAACTTTGCTTGATCTGCTAACCAAAAACGAAACAGGTTTCCAGGGCAATAAACCCTTGAAGGTTCATGAGTATGAACATTATAATATACTTCGTGATTATCGCGCAAAAGTGTATGTCCGTATTAATGCCCATATGATGCTCTGGGGACCTTGGCATTTGATCTGCCGACATCATAATCAATAGGGATCGTCTCATTAATACTAATATTATATATAATGTTTAACCCTGCATATACCCTTAATGACTTATTTGATCGGAAAATAAAACTGAAATGGACGGACAGCGCCATACCATACCACTAAGATGCTTGCTGCCATATTCTTATACCTGACATCTCGTAAATGTACTCTTATATCATATATGGTCTGTAATTAAATGAAAATAACCTTAGTGTATCATTGTAACATATACGTCTAAGTATACAGTTATATATAGTATATTAACCTTTAATTAACTGACCTTAAAGTACACCAATCCTTTGACATTAGGGTTAATGCATCATCAACAATATAGATGTATACGTTATATATCAATTTTAGTTACTTGGTTTCATGAAAAGAACACGAACATAAGATTCGTTCTATCATATGATAACATTTGTTGGAGTTAGCTGTTGTTTACTTGCAATATTACGTCATAAAAGACAATCGAGCGCTTTGTTTACTTTTCTTGAAGCTTGTAGGTTACACACATTACACACATAATATATAACGGTATACAAGCGACGTCTTACAAAGGTATCACTAATACATCATATATACATGTGGTTATATCACGGAATATATAACGGTATACAAGCGACGTCTTATAAAGGTCTCACTAATTCATCATATATACATGAATTTAGATATCTATGCTACTAATGCTACCTTTATTATAATGTCAAAGCAGCGAGCGTACCCTAAAGTCACTTTCGGTGTCGTGTGAGTGAAGCAACATCAAACTATTATGTAGCCTGTTTAATGTCAAAAATATAAAATGCCCTTATTTAACACTTGTCATGAATGGTTCTAATGCAACTATGATGTAACGCGTTACACCATTGGCTTACGTCTCTAATTTGCAAACGTAAGACGCATGATTTAATGTCTGAAAAGTACGTGACGTCAAAAAACGTTGTAACAAACAGGATGACGCCATTCGTGAAAAGTCGGTCAATCCCGTCATTCTTCGGGATCATGCCTCGTGTGTATTTCGGTGGATCGGTGTCGGTGTGTTCAAAATCTTGACAGTTTATTAGCGGGAAGGCAACAAAATAATGTCTCCCTGCATGGATACACACAACATCAAACATATTTATGTTACTATCAGGGGTCACCCTGACATCTTCATATCACACATATATGGGCAAGCGCAATCAAATCTACAAGGCAACCAGCAATTTGAAGAAAACAAACATGGTATATTCACATATATTTCCATTTAATCTTGTTGATGTAAAAATTAATGACACTATCACCAAGTATTGATAGCCGGGGAAACTGGATAACAATATCCTATCAGCCCAAAAACAGCATAAGTAACTATGTAGATATACAAGTCGAACAGGAAATGCAGCATTCAAGGACCACTGTCAACCACAAACACGCACGGAAACAAACAACAACTACAACAATTAATAAAATGCAAGATATGCCATCAGAAAATTAAAAGAATTGACAATATGGCGATGCTCCTTCAATATCATTCACACCCTTTAATCCGTGACTGGTATGGCAAAGACGCTGCGGTTTCGAATTAAACTGGGGAGCTCGATTTGTAAGCGAGAACTTGTCGATTCTTACGAATGGTTCTATTTTGTTCACGAAACTATGTAGCACTACGGGGTCGTATGACATGCTTGGCACATTTAATAACAAGGTCCGAACTTCGCGTTGTGATTTCCACAATTTATTGGTACATATATAACAGTCCGACCAATTACACGTTCATAATACGCTATGAACATCCTGTTATATATATACATATCCGTTTGGAATAGTGGTTTTCAGTACTTCTATTTGTTAACTACTTAAATAGTCCCTATTATTAAATGTCTTAGGTTCACAAAGTATAATAGTATTTAGAAACTTTCAAATGTCGTAATCCCCAATTATTATGTAACGTTGAACAACTGCCCTACAATACTAGCTTCCATAGTATAGTTTAACTTATCCCACACCCTGTCTTAGACTGCGGACATACAAGACGGACTGATTTTGAAACTGACACTCCACTCCTCAACCACCGACTCTCTACTCTCTTCTCTCGTAGACTTTCCGTGCACTCAATATTATATTAGAAGATTCCCCCAGACTACCTTTCGGCAATTATTCTTGCCCCACATATGGACATCGACCTGTGTAGCTACAGATTAACGCCATGGTGATTACCTCATTGTATACATACATTACCCACAAGACCTTTCGGCGAATGGTTTCCCCTAATATGGCAATACCTCTCTTAACTCCCAGACTTCATAGTTTTCCAGAAACTGCCAGAGAAACTAAATTTATAGCACGTAAACAACAGGTATTCAAATGATTAACTACGGAGTGACTGACAGTTTTAGGAAACTCCCATTGCATGATCAGTTCTAGAGGGATTAACAGAGGTTTACTTTAACTCTAACTGTGTTACATTTATGAACTGTTAATAGGTTAAGTACAATGACGAGGCTGTATAGTGTTACAACTATTCACTGTTCAATATTAAATATTGTTTAAGAAATGTTCACTGTTGACTTTTGTTCATCCATATTAGTTACGATAGAAGATCCCACGCTATCACTGTTTCCGTCTCAACCCTGCGCGTCCATACGACCTAGTGACATTTATTGTCCACAGGCGACGCGTAATGTATCGTTGACGATGTGTTTTCTATAACAGGACGAAGACTTAATTGATCTCGATCTACGATGGGAAAGCTTATATTAGCAGGATTTTATAACGGATATTTCAACAATAAAACACATTTAAAAAACATATCTTACTGAAAAATGTGGTAACCTGGTTAAATTACCTATTACATGTTTTTTTTTTACAATATGCAAACCTTTTAAGCCGAAATTAAGGTTTTATTCATACCCCAGCCAACCCCGTGTTCGCTTCTTGGAGAAGAGGTTGGATGGGATATGAAAGTTAATACTCGGACCACGTAATGAGCTCTATACAAACTTAAATGTGTTGGTGAAACGGTAAACAACAATGCTGTTCAAGCTAGTGCAATCCACATATAGGATATGTTCTTTTGATTCATTAGTATTCATGTTTGCTTATTTATATGCCAAAAACAAAACACAACGTTAATGCCCATCACCATATCCTGTATTTATTTTCATAAATGCACAAATCAACCAAGATCAAGTCAGTATATTGCAGAGACGTCTCTGCGGAGAGGAAATGTCGCGAGGAAGTATCTACGGTACATATTCTTGATCCATTTACAAGTGTCACCGTTGATTTACAAGTAGGATCTAGGAAATATGCTATTATGTTTCACTTCTGCAGGATAGGATGTTGTTTATAGCTGTGGACGTTTTAAAAAATTTACATGACAGCAGTCATTGTTCATCGACACGCAGCTGCTATTTAAACGTAAACACAGTCATCAAACAACGGCTTTAGCATTATTACGAACTGATATTGTTTAGTTTATCTTATTCGTTAGTTCTTTTTTATTTGGACAGTATCTCAGGATGATGCAGATACTTCATGCTACCATTTTCGTTTGTCTTTGTTATTTGTCTCAGGTATATAGAGGCTGTCGAAAAAGCTATGGTAAACACTATAGTGGGGCAGATTGGTGAAAAAATTGTGCATTATTTGACAAAAGCACCACACTTTGCATATAGCTAGACTATACCATACTGAAAAAAATTGGCTATAGACCCACGCCAGATTTTTCAAAATGGCCGCCATTTTCAAAATGGCCGCCAAATATGTAATAAATAATCAGTTGAACCTATATGTATTATGTTTTAACAACATATATTATGGCAATCGCAACACATTCCGCAAAATGATAGACAAAGGGTCATGAAATACCATCTGGTTATATTTTAATTTCAAAATGGCTACCGTTTTCAAAACGGCCGCCAAAATAGTAAAAAGTATAATTCGTTTAATAGTTGTTTGTAAGAAAGTAATTAAAATGTCGAATTTGTTCACTCTGTTTTCTAAGCATAGTATTTGTTTGTTAATATTGCAATAAAGAGTTATTTAGAGACACTCCTCTAAGGTTAATGTGATTTACAAGTAACTAATTTTCTTATCACAAACTGTCGGTTCATTATAAAATATATTTATTAAACCCTAAAATACATTGACTTGGTAAACCTTATTTGCAAGACAAAACAAGTAAACAAAACCTAAACGCGAAGGCATGTTATGCTAAAGGATTAACTGCGTCAAAACTATATAGTTGCCGAGCTGAAATGAAATTGGCCTGAAACCCGATGGGAAGATCATAATGGCAATTTGCGTTGAAACTTCTTATTTAAAATGGAGGCACTTAAAAAACAATCTGAGACTTGTTTGAAGACTATAAATGGACCAGTGCCCTTTTGGAAATTGTGACACTGTAGATTCCTTACACATGCATCAGGGAATGTTCATCACGTGATTACCCTACTTATGATAAACCGGGCTTACAGTTATTTGAAGTGTGAGCAAGGCAAGCCTTAGACCATTGAATATTGCACATGACGATCATAAAGAGAAACCAAAAGTTCGCTATTGCAGAACTGTCCAGTTACACATTAAATCTTAAAATTAGTCATCTCTTTGTGTGAGATAAACTTCATTAGTGTTGTCTCATCAACACCGAATAAACTTACTCACAAGCAGAACTATAGGATTGCGAAAGAAGATGAAGGTGCAGTAGGTGCTGTAAACACATCACAGATTCCACATTGGATGATCTCTGAACCAGATATGGTCTGAGTTATCTGTTAATTTCAGTTATTGCAATAATTCACCACGCACTGCCTATGAAAGGACCCTAATCTTTTCCATCATGGACAAGTTGAAGATGTTCGTAAGACAGTTTGAGTGACACAGTAGAGGAATTAGAAAATATATTCAAGGACATTATTAAGTATTTACTGGTACTTGACTTACGTTACATAGACGACTCTCGCGTGACATAAATTGCAACAAATGGGTAAATTATGTAATGCAAAGCATGACACGTTTGTAACAGAGCTTATAGATGACATAAGCAAGTCTGTCTTTAAACAGATAAACCAGAACATGTTTTCTTTCCTCATCTACAACAGATGATATAACTTGCTTATATATGTATCATATTAGGTTCCGATGAACGGCAGATTAGGGTGTCTCACCAACCTTTTCTAACTTTGGCAAACATTTTAGGATTTTAATCAGGCTATACGAGCTGCCTTAAAATGCTTTTTAATGCTTGCAAAACATTAGTAAGTATGATTAATCATTTCCTTACCACGTTGTTGAATGTCAGTTGCAGAAGGTTTAGTAGGTGACGGCCATCATGGAAAACAAAATCAGATCTCTGGTTAACTGGCATAGCAATCGGTTGCGACAGAAGAGAAACTAAAAACAAGTTCAATAAAACAGAGATGAATCTGACAACGAAACTCTGAGACTGATCTCGATCATTTCAATAAGATGATACGATACAATGCGTGTGTTGCATGTGGCATGTGCCAAACAATTGCTATATACAGTAGACACAGACGTTGTAGTACATGTTATAGCAATGGTACAGTAAATACAGTTAGATGAGCTATGGGTTAGTTTTAGGAGCTAGGAATCACTTTAGGTTCTTCGTTGCACACTGTATTGCATATTCATTAGTTCATATAAACCAAGACAAATAGTTGCTTTTCAAGCTTACTAGATGTAATGAAATATCTTCATTTGCTAAAAAAGGGTAAAACCTGCGCATGGGAAATCTGGAAATACTATGCTGAGGTTGCACAAGCTTACCAATTCCCAAAGTTGTGCTTGTTGGAAAATGTATGACAAAAAGAAGTGCATGTTCGACAAGAGGAAGTGCATGTTGATGCCGCAAAGAAGTGTTGTCATTCAATGGTTCAAGATACAACAAGTCCATGCCACCAATTGATGTAGCTCGTTTCAAGCACAACTACCGAGTTGTTTAATAGGTTGTAATTGGGTTGTTGGAGACATGGCCTTAAGTTCCACCTGTGAAAAGCATACATACGATGACTGCGGTTGAAAGAGGATATGCCATTCTCGATAACACTACCACAGGCATCAGCGTTTGCAAGGGACTTATTACATGTAGATGTCAAAGAGCCAATGTGATGCAAACGAAGTGTCAACGCAGGAATGATGTATACAGTCTTTTAAAAATGGGACGTTGGGTACTGTGACTGTGATTAAGAAACTTTGTACCATTCAGATCAAAGATAGTAAAATTAGATTGAATTTAATGTTAGCTCTCATATTGAAAATGTTCAAATGATATGACCACTTATTACATTTGAGTTTGTGTATATAACAAACTTTTTTTTTGATTTTGTTGTCTTGTTAATATTGTTTTTTAAATTAACAAATGTAATTTAAGGTCGTAATTAAATCTAATTCCAATAAATCGGAGATGAAAGAAATATTGTTTAAGCATCCTTTCCGATATTTTATTTCTCCAAGCGTTTAGAAGACTCGGCTAGCTTGATTTTTTATAACATGCGGCGTCCCGTTTTGCTACTTCATATGCATGTTTTCAAACCAGTTTTAATAATTATGTAAATAGTTCATAGCAAATTAGTTTTACCTATTGCTCATTGGGGAATGCCTTGCACCAATAATATATTACAACTTGTAATACAATAACCACAAACAATTAAAAAATTCTGCATTGTATTTAAGTATATGCAAGACGTTTTAAAGTCAAATTTATATTGGATTAATCAATTTGGATGCTTGATAAATAATTCAAGATTGTTGTGGATCCCTTTAATATCGTTTTACCAAGTCAATGGATGTATACTTACGAGTTATTATATACTAAAAGCTGCTAATAAAGATGAGACTGAAACCTAAACACACTTCAGGGGCTAAGGCTAAAGATAACTAATACAAACTAGTCTCAGAGTTGGCATAGTATGTATACATGTGTAAAATCCCTAACCCCTGAAGTATAGGGGTGTATCTAACAACTATTTATTGATGTATAGAGATACAGATAACTATATCAAGACAACACCTTTGTAAAACACATCAACATTTTGATTGCTTCCTAAAAAAAAAGAAAAAAAAAACGTTTTTGGCGGCCATTTTGAAAATTATAGCATATTTTATTGTCTATAAATGTCCTGAATTTAGTGTATTTACAATAACAAGTTTTGATGAAACCAATTAATTATGGGCTTCATTAATTCTTTATGGTATATTTGGCGGCCATTTTTCAAAATCTGAGGTGGGTCCATAGCCAAAAATGTTTAGTAGAGTATTGTCTAGCTATGTGTCAAGTTTGGTGCTTTTGTCACAAAATGCACAATTTAACCAATATATGTCACCAATCTGCCCAACTACTAAGCCGTATTGAGTTTATGAAGAGAAATATTCACCATTAAGAAAACGTGGTCGGTTGCTACGCTTCCTTTATTTCGGTCGCTACGTTCCCCCCGTTTCGATATCTTAACGGTGAGGATTTCTCTTCATTAAGTTTAATATTTCTGACGCTTAAATAGAAAATCATTAACACTGAGATAGCCATGCTCAGATTATCACCGTAAAACGAAATGCTCAGGCCGTCAAACCACGCACATACCGTCCCAGATTGAAGATCCTAGCAAGGTTATCTCTTAATGGACTGTCACACAGAGAAGTTTGAGAGAGAGAGAGGAACGTTTTTCGTGGACGTCATTTTGGGTTTTGACTGTATTGTATGTAATACATATGTCTTGACAAGGTCCGAATAATAAGAGTCAGTTTTATCTGACGACAGGTATGCGCAACAAGTCACTATAATAAAGCAGCGAGAAAGCTTATACAGTCGCAGCTGACAGAGATAAAATACATTGAAACATACATCATGTTTGATAAAATACATCTGAATCACAGTTTCGTGTTTGTTGAACATATATGCCCTGTTATTAGAACAAGTATGGTAGCGGTATTTACATAAAGATGTACTCGTAACTGAGCATATTATCTATTTACACTGGCGGTCCCTGTCCCCGGACATGGCGCTCTCGAGGGTTATTGTATTGACAACAACCACTGCAAAGCAACTGAATGCTGCGTGGACTTCGAAGGACTTCGCAGTACAATATCCTTAACGCCAAATTTGAAGAGCTATGTAAACGGCAAGTGCGAGAAACGTCGAAGTCTAAACGGAAGTTAGTACAGTATGATTCAAATTCCACAAATGACAGTTTCTACCCTGTAAGCGATAGCTGCGATCGATACATACTGTTATATGTTTTGAACTTTGCTGTAACTTGATTTCGTTATTATTTCGTTTTGATAATAAAGGTTATAATGAACGAATGGTGTTTTATGGCACGTCGACACATAAATAGGTCATATTGTTCGTAAAAACCGACGAAAGATGACGAAATTAAGTAGTAATTAAAGATTAGTGTATATATATAAAGATAAAATTATTAAAAAATAAGGGATGATATGGTAGTAATATAAACTATATGCAAATCAACAAATGCCCGTCAACGGTTATATAAACAAGTAAATATATATAAGAATACATTATAATGATTTATATAGTCTGATTTCTTTTAGGAAATCTAAAACAAGACAAAAATCTATAGTATCAAATAAACCTTTCATAATATTAACACTGTAGTACCTTTGACGCATAGGATCAAAGTCTACACATTCCAACAAGATGTGTTTGACAGTTAACGGTGCAAAGCAGTGTATATATTCTGGTAATTACTCAGCAAGTAATAAATATGAATGAGTATAACGTGTATATAGGTTATAACAAGAGAAGAATGTGTGTTATCTCTCATACAATCATTATTTCAATGAAGAACATGCATGTCATACGAACCAACTAAGACAGTTTTCCACTGTCGCTAATCCTTTGTTTTAAATATTCTATTTATAGGTCCCGAAAGTGAACACTTTATGGCGTACACATATTTTTCCAGACTGTATGATACCGGATGTGATTACCTCGGTTCTCGATAAGCGACACTACCATGAATGTCCATGCTCCGAAGGGCTTTCCTGTAAACATACTGGTGTAACAGTCAACGATGGTAAACACCCCTTTGTTAAATGATTATGGTTATCCAAAAACATAATATGTCTTTCCCACTGAAATATTTGTTACAGCGCAATCACACGCCGACACACAATTTGAAATTATTTTCTTTTAAAAAATATGGAAACACGCAAATTAAACGTTAAATTTTGAACTTGATTTAAAACCACAGCGGCTGACAGTTCCAAGGCGGTAGCCTTATTGTCAACCTTGTTATGTTTGTGATGTCATATTTTGCCTTTTATCCACCTTTGTAGTTGTTGTTTGTTTCTGTGCGTGTTTGCTGCATTTCTCACAATATTGGTACATGGAGTTATTCATTCGCATACTGTCTTTTGCAATGGATTTTTCACTGACATCCCTGCCTATCACATTGATCGACTTCAAAACCATGCAGCCAGAGTTGTCATCAATGCTTCATATGACCAATCTAGTATTGAAATTCTTAAATCTCTTCACTGGCTGCCTATAAGGGCAAGAATTATGTTCAAAATACTAGTCCTGGTTTTCCGAGTTGTGCACGGAACAGCTCCATCTTATTTGAAGGTTTTGTTCAATCGTGTTCATGGAAAGTACAAATTAAGACCATCAGATGAGACTTGTTTGGTTGTTCCTAGAACCAGAACCAGTATTGCTGACAGATCAGTAGCTGTGGTTGGCACAAAATGGTGGAATGCTCTCCCTAAAGACTTAAAGTGTGTCAAAGATGAAAATAATTTCAGAAGCAAACTGGAGACACACCTGTTTACAAAGTTTTATAACTGAATGACTGAACCGTAGTGATTGTCTTGTGAATATATGACTTTGTACATAGTTATGAACTGTGTGAAGCGCAAAAGTATATTGTATTATACAATTTTTGCGCTATACATATGAATTGTATTTGTATTTATTTCCTGTTCGACTTTTATATCCACTTGAAAAGAAATCACACGTGGAATGTGACCGGTACATTTATTCTATAATAGGCGGTGCGAATTATTTGTTGCTGAATTTGACTATATATTATGTATGGTATATTGTCAGCGTATACTATTCTAATGTATTGTCGCGTTCGAATCTCGCATATGCTACACTGTTTTTCAGTGTATGATTGTGCATGGTTGATGTTGCTTTGTCGATCAGAGATAAATAAATAAAAAAGGTTGGCTATAAAACTGCATTATATTCGGGTTTCAAGTCATTTTTCACTAGCTTTAATTTAGTATTAAAGCAATCGTGAAACATCTCATATTTATTTTAGGTAAATGCCCACTGGTCTAACATGCAGCTATAGTAGCTTTAAGGAACTTTAAAACATTTATGTTAAGGTTGTACAAACCATTGTCTTGAAGTTAATATACATTCTTTGGCAGGTTACACAATTTAATGATTCACTTGTTCAACAAAGCAGTCGAGTAGATATTCTAAATGATCCACACAAACAATTAAAAAGGCTATCGACTTTCATAGCACTGGACGGTCATTTTGTAGAATGACCTATTATGATTTGCATACTGGAAAGCAGTATTTATTTTTCTTTTAACATTATTTGTTATTTAGTCCACACATTGTATATTTCTACACGTTTGTTTATCAACCATAATATTGTTTGCAAGGTTGCATTGTAATATTCGTATCGTTTGCATAGTAAGTACTACGTTTTGTTTGCATAGTAATCATCATATATTTGAATAGTAACCATACTATTCTTTTTATAGTTTTCATTTTTTGGGGTGTTGATTTCATTGAAGAAAATGCTTTGCATTCAGAACATCGGCCGTCACGATTTCAGAAAGTATTAGTATTATTCAAGGTTTTACTCATGATGGTTATTCACTTGCATTTCAGGTGTGTGCAAACCATAGGGAAGCAAACTAATAACTAAGCGAGTATACAGAAGCATTTAAAAAACAACAACAGAGAGAGATACTATGGATACGTCAAGATGTGGATTTCACTATTAATATGTATTTGTAACAAAACACGGTACACTCGATTGTTTCACTTCTCTAGCGAGTATACTGAACCCAAACACTCGTATATGATAGTAACCTTTCAAATTAAGTTTGAATTAATACCTCATTCATCGTGCATCAGTTTTTACTTATCCTCAATGTGTGTTTTAACTGTTGTAATTTGTTCATATATTGACAGAAGCTTCGAAAAACGTGTTTGTGTTAAAATGTGTCATACCTACTTTGTTTGTAATCTATATGTCAAATGTCAAGGTCACCCCAAGATCACAGTTTGCTTAACACTTCGACCTGACTAAAACCAGGCGAGGATTTCTTTATTTACACTGTCCCGTTTTATTGGGATGACAATAAGGTAAGAGATAGATATGTTGCACCCTAGAACCTGGTTTAACCACCCCCACCCCCACAGCGGCCATTTTGTCACTGACCGTTTTAAAAACTTATGATCTCGTCTGAGAACCTATGTTCTCATAATTATTGTGCACTTGGCGCTGAGAACCTCGGTTCTTAACCCTAAGAACCTAGGTTCAAATTAGGTTCTCACTGAGAATTTAGGTTTTCGTTATTATTGTGCAAACGGCGTGCCATACTGTAGCCCTATTGTTAGTGTACGACTTCCTGATATGATAACGGCGTGCAAGAGCAATACTATTTTAGACTCCGCACCAACATATTAGATAAAATATTTGTTCTGCATGGTTTGCTATATCGTATATTGAATGAAAAACAATACACGTAAAGTAAGCATTTGACCTGTAGGTTAGAGAAAATATATTCCATAAACTGATTCAATATGGAGTCCGAGGAAAAATTCTAAATATTATTAAATGCTGGTATACAAATATAATCAAGAGTTACCTATGAAAACCAGCTTAGTGGCAGTTTTAGCTGTTTTCTGGGAAAGGCCTATGGGATTGTGTGTTACCTTTCATATTTTCCATGTATGTGAATGACTTAGAAGAACATTGCATGGTTTTAAAGGTATCGATACTGGAATGTCAAAGCTATTACTACTCCTATATGCTGATGACATAGTGATATTTTCGGATACCGAACAAGGGCCACAATTTAGATTATATATACAGCATAGTTATTATTAAAAATGTGGTGGTCAGATAAAAAAATGAATTTATTATTCACATAAAATCATATGTAAGTCAATTTACGGACTTATCTGTTAGCTATACTTTAGCAATTTTTCGACGAACTCAGTTTGAGTATTTTAAATTATGACGCAGAGGTTTGCGGATAAAAAGTACACCTTAAATTTTGAAAACATCCTTATGTGTTAAGACACAAACTCAAAACAATTTCGCATATGGAGAACTCGGGAAAGTCCATTTAAAAAGTCAACTTATTGTTATGTCATACGATTCTGGTTAAAAATTATACGCGCGAGAGATCGTAAATATATAAACAGACGTGTACAAGAAGAAACTGATGCAAGCATCAGGGCGGCGCAGAATGTTTTCAAAAGGAGGAGGAAACAATGTGTATTTATTTGAAAATTCACCCCCCTCCCCCCACCCCCCACCCCACATATTTTGGCCAGTCTTTGACCTCAACAATTTTCCAACAACAACAACAACAACAACAACAAATCACGTGCTCCTCCATATGCAGCATCAAAAAGCAATCCCAATATAGGCTGTTCGCTTCTGGCGAGCCACTATAATGTTATGCTTTATGATTTGATTGTAAACCCAAAACAAATTAAATTGGGCATCTCAAGTTAAAGGATTATTGGAACGAACAGGATTTAATTGAGTTAGGTATGTTCAATGAGTAGAAAACACAACATATTTCATTAATATATTTAAACAACGAGTTAAGGATATGTTTATACAAAATTGGAATGTCAAATTATTAGCTTCCACTAGAGCTAGTACGTAAAGTATAAGATCAGGTTTCAGGTTCAAATATTATTTAGACATACTCCAATATAAATAAATTTAGGACTTTCTTTTTACAAAACTTAGATTCCCTAGTCATTTGTTATAAATTGAAACTGGGCAATGACCAATTAAAATACAAAGATCTGAAATTCCAAATTTTGCAATACACTAGAAGGCGAATTCCACTGTGTCATGATATAAGCGAAGAATATGTTAACATATATTTCAGGAAATGGCTAAACATACCAAAATTTATAGAACTTTTGACAACAGAAAGCACGAACGTATTAAAGAAACTGTCAGTTTTCATTCATAAGAGCATTCAAAGAAGAGACGACATATTTTATAAATAACTATCACTTTTCTCCGTGTTTTGTCCACAAACATAAATGTACTTTTGCCATTACTGATGATTATTCGTTTCAAAAATATAAGTATTTGTTGTAAAATATTGTTAAACTAAAAACATATGCCTTGAAATTTGAAAAACATACACATTGTCATTAACTGGAAATGTTGATTGTATTTCAAATACATGTTTATATATGTATGTACTATTTGCATGTGAACTGTTGGCGTAATGCCTTTTGTTAATGAGTGTAATATCATTAATATAATTGTAATGTTCTTTACAAAGATCACTGACAACGATAAACACAAGCGGAGTATCTTCGTAAATAAAGAAAATTAAACTATATACAGACTGGTGTTTTATACCATTAGTATAATAGGGTATTATGTTTGCTTTTGAACTGTTACTTTCAACTTATAAAATCATAACAAGAGACCCAAGAGGGCCTGTATTGCTCTACTTGCTAAACTAATTACTAGGTTATGTGTGATTATGTGAAAAAGATAGAATATATATGTAAATCCATCAAGGGCGATAACTCTGTTGTTATTGACTTAACGTGTACGAGCTTTTAGTGATATCAACAAACTGGCAGATAAAAAGTAAAGGTATTATCAACTTAATGAGGTCAACAAGAAAATCAAGGGCTATAACTCTGACCCTACCTCCACACCAATTTCCAGGCTACTATATCATTCCTTATTAAAGTAATTGTGCGGACACCAATTCTTCTATTATTAGTAACAGTGACCTTGACCCTGACTCCCCAGTTCAAATGGAATCCCAAGTTTGCTTTTCATATAAGGTTCTTACATATCATGTTTCAGGCCAATATCTCATTACTAATTAAAGCTTTTAGTAAAATCCAATTTTCTAATTTTAGTTACAGTGACCTTGACCTCAGTGACCACAATTACAATCGCAAGCTTCCTTTTTTATAATAAGCTACCTACACATCAAGATTCAGGTCAATATCTCATTCCTAACTAAAGTAATTGTGCGGAAACCATTTTTCTATTTCTAGTAACCGTAACCTTGACATTGACCCTAGTGACCCCAGATGCATTCTCATATAAGATACATGCACACCAAGATTCGGACCAGTATCTCAATCCTTGCGACAGTAATTGAGCGGAAATTGATTTTCTTTTTTTAGTAAAATTGACCTTGACCCTAGTGACCACAAATGCAAGCCCATGCCTCATATCTCTTTGACAAGTTATTGCGCGGAAATTGTTTTCCAATTTCGGTAACAGTGACCTTGACGTTTAACCCAAAAGTATTACCAGGCATTATTTTCATATAAGCTACCAACACATCAAGTTTCGTGTCAATATCTCATTCCTAACTAAAGTTATTCAGAGGAAATATACTACCTATTTTTAGTAATAGTGACCTTGACCTTGACCACAGTGATTCGAAATGCAATCCCAAGCTTCTTTTTCAATGACGCTACCTATGCATCAAGATCTCATTCATGGTTATACGAAAAATAAAATCCCTTTCGTATTAACGAGGCAATATATATAGGTTTACCACCATTAATCGAATGTAGTTCGTATTATAAAAAGTAATCCCTTCTTTTTTGTTGAAAGGCCGGATTTTAAATAGGGGAAAATAGCGCATTTCTAATCAATTTTGTTGTTGTATTTATAAAAAGTGTATATGTTTTTATGGCTGATTTATGAGCATTTTCCATCTTTTTAATCTCCCATGAGCTTCTATCAATGAAAACCGCTGTATCCTTGACTTGTTTGGTAAATCAACAACAACTTTCTTACATATCTTGTGACCGCACAGTTTCTTACGAGTTTTCAAAGGCAATGCTACTTTTCTATATGAAAAAAAACAGGAAAAAAAGGACCACTAACTGACCACTAAGGACAACTACATGACCACTAAGGACAAGTAAGACACTTCTAAGAAGAAATAAGTATATTACAATATGTTTATGATATCTGTTATGGTAAGTACACGCGCAAAATGAAAAAGTGGTGTGTCATGAAAGCATCTGCTACATGCATCAACAATGATAAATCAGCACATAAGTTCATGGTGTAAATTCATGACATCTGATGCGTGTACCCAGGACTCGGGACGTGGACCCTGCTTTCTATGAGTCCCATTTGTTTTGTTGTATCTCAAGTCGGGTGATATTAGTAGGTTGGCCCTCAGGCTTTTTAAATCCGTGAGGTTGATCATCCCGCCGGCGACACTCTTTATCCGACAACAATACCTATTTTTTTTTAAAATAAGTTTCAACTGTAACGGTTAAGAACGAAGTGCGAACGAGGTTGTCTATAAAACATGATGGTTAGAAATGGAAAGTAGAAACAACAATAGATGTTGATGGTACTGCTCTACTGCATCTCCTGCTAGAAGTATTAACTTCTACTGCTACTGATACTACTAGTAGTAGGTACTGCTACTGCTCCTACCGCTAACAGTAACTAAAAAGTCACAGCATTAAGGGTAGGGAAATAAATATATATACTTGATATTGGCGAAACGGTTGTGTTATAAAACATGATGGTTGAAAATAGAACGTCGAAATAAAAAGAAATACTTGCGAGATGAGAATACCTATTGAGATGGTGATGCCACTCCTTCTACCGCTCTTACTGTCCTACTGATGCAACTGCCATCAGTTAATATGGCAACTACTGCTACCGCTAGCAGTAGATACTGCTACTGCTGCTACTGTTACTTCTACTACCAGCAGTATCTGAAATGTTACAGACAGCAGTAACGGTAGAAAACAAAACATATAAACCATGATATTATTTGGCGAAGCAGTGTAACATATGATGGTTGTGAAAGGGTTTTTCTATAAAACGTGATGGTTAAAAATAAAAGCAGAAATTACTGTTGCTACTGCTGCTATTGCTCTGCCGCTACTACTGCTAGCTACTGCTATATCTGCTCCCAGAGCCCTGACACCTTATTTACGTCTGGCCTTGGTTAGATACTGCTACTGCTGTTAATGCTGCTACTGCTGAGGGTTGTGTATAAAACTTGAAGGTTAAAACGAGAAACTAACTGCTACTATGACCTACTGCTACTGTTGTTACGCTAACAGTAGCTACTGCAACTGCTGCAAATGCTAGCAGTAGTTACTGCTACTGATGCTAATACTACTAGTAGCTATTGCCACCGATTGTATAGCTCCTACTGAAAAGTTACAGCAGTAACGGTAGAGAACAAAATATTTAGGCGAAGTGGTTGTGTAAACATATGCTGGTTGCGAAAGGGGTATGATGGTGGGAAAGTAGAAACAACACACTTGCGCAAAGAAAACATACTTGCAATGACTATTAAGATGGTGCTCTACTGCTGCTACTGTTGGCAGTAGCTACTGCTACTGCTGCTGGCAGTAGCTAAGGCTACTGCTGCTACTGCTGGCAGTAGTTAGCAGTAGCAGTAACAAACATATGATGGTTGCGAAAGGGGTTGTTTGTTAAACATGGTGGGAAAGTAGAAACAACATACTTGCGCAAAGAAAACATACTTGCGATGACTATTGAGATGGTGCTCTACTGCTGCTACTGCTGCTACTGCTACTGCAACTTCACGTTCATATTGTATTGCTATGAAAGAGATTCCATGTTGAGTCTTTCATCTGATACTCAGGCAGATGTAATTGAAGCCTTTAATGACACTCTCGGTATTTGATCACATATTGAACATTGACAATCATTTCTTTTTTTTACTATGACTAATAATATCTATCTTAAGGAACTTCAACTCAACAAAGCTAACATTCTGATACTGTCGCTTATTTTCTTGATTTAGATCTCTCTATTGAAGATGGCAAAATAATTAGTAAAATCTATGACAAGAGAGATAATTTCAATTTTGATATTTTTAATTATTCCCATTTAGATGGGGATGTTTCCCGAGCTACTTCTTATGGGGTTTATGTTTCTCAACTTATTCGTTTGTCTAGAGCTTGTAGTCGTGTTGAAGACTTTAATATTCGTGATATTTGTATAACTAAAAAGCTACTCCAGCAGAGCTACCTTTACCATAAACTTTGAAAATGTATTATCGTAACCCTGATCTACTATAATAGTAATTTAAGAACTCTTCTGCGACAAGGACTATCACAACTTGACATCTATGGTGATGTGATTTACAAACTTCGTAAGATCCTTGGTCATAATTACGTTCATACAATATGTTAAAAACTTGTTAAAAAGTGTATCAAAAGAGGTTACGACCCTATCATTTTGCAACGTACTGCATGTTTAGTGGTTGGCCCATTTACAGTTCGCCACTATGCTTTCCTCGTTGATTGTGCGATGACCGGACAGATTGTGGACACTATGATGACGTCTACCTAAATCCTTATAAAAGGGTAGCGCTTGATGTTTGTCTATAATATTGTCTTGTCGTACCCTTAACGGTTTGTTCTCATTTGCCAAGTCATTGAGTACTTACTTTGTGGCTTTCTAGGCTTTTGTTTTTTTATATTGTATATACATGATCATTTATGTGTTTTACTTATATTGGCTATTAACGCTGCTTTGTTTGTTAGAGATTATAACCTGGCGGGGATATCTTTTACATCCTAGAACGTGGTTTAAACCCCCGGCGGCCCCTTGTTTGCCACTGACCGTTCCAAGGCGGTAGCCCTATTGTCAACCCTTTTGTGTTTGTGATGTCTTATTTTGACTGTTATTCATCTTTAGATTCAGTTTTTCTTTGTGTGTTTGTGGTTGACTGTCGTCCTTGAATGTTACTTTTTTCTGTTCGATTTTTATATCTACTTTGTATAAGATGTGTAGCTTGTTCCGTAACCGATGTAAAATAATATGTATAGCTTAATTTTTCGAGTATATGCGATTTATACTGCTTCTCAATATAAATCGCATACGAGAAAAATAGTCTATAATGGTTTTGTACCACATCCATTCAATTCCGTTAATTGACATTTTGATTGACAGGTTGTGTGTAAACATTGCAACTACGCGCTTGTAAAATTGGGTAGACCATGGTATAACTGCTGAATCTGTCATTTATAGCACGGCTGAAATAAACCGGCAGTTATAGCACGGTTTTGGCTCAGAGCTTCAGGTATATATAGAGCTATGGTACAAATAGGGCTGATACCTTTTAAATAATACAGTGTTTATAAACATTTCTCGATTAACGACATCCTTGAACATATTGATCCGGTTAAAAGTATCACGTAGGATATGACAAATATGTTGTTCTACTTTTGTGATGTATAAGCTGCAGGCGTTATTATGTTTATGAAAGCGTAAAAAACCTGTCAGAAAGCACGTAGTCATTGTTCACCGAAGCGGTAATTTTATTTAAAGGTAATCCCATTCCTGTATTAACGCAACTGCATAATACAATTCAATACAAAATACACTATAAAAGTAACTTTTAACAACATTACTAGTAACTCCTTTAAATCAATTCATTAAGTTGAAGGTAGGCGTGATACGCACGAACATATCTGAATCATTCTTGTTGGGAAGATAGTTTAAGATGCTGCTATTTTTTCATTATTTGTCACCGATACGTTTGTTTTCATTTTTTTTTTATAATATATACAACTAGTTTTATTTGTCAAGTATCCAACTGATTTAATAATATGTTCGTTTTCTACAGTAGTTTACCCTTAATACATATTTGATTGTTATTTATATTACGTTATAGACAGCGTATGGTGTCATCGAGTTGGTTGATATAAGCACCAAGATCCATCGAGGTGCTTAAATTAATCAGAGAAATGAGACCATACTCTATTTGTTTTGCAGCATGTCCAGTTCATCTGTCTGCCATACACTACCTTCCAATAGCTGGTAGTTATTGTACACCGGTTATGTTAACAGGTTTAAGTTACAATTAAATGATTTACAACTGTGCAAATACAAAGAAAGAAAAAATCAGCGACCATTCTACAACTAAATATAGTTAGGGGAAGAATACACAAGAATCCGGATACCTTGCTCTACTATTAATATCAAATTGATTCTATGAGTATGTTTCTAAAATATGATCAGTTTTTTTTCTTTCATTTTTAAGCGTTTATATCTTGTACCGAAAAGCAAAGTTTTAGATTTTATCACGAAAATAGAGACATTCTCTCGCATACAGTATCTCTTTGATGATTTGAGCTTTGTTTTAAATTATGCACTAACACATCAAAATTTTAGGAACAGCTGGCCAAAATATCGGTGTCTGCACGTCTACATATATAGAGAATAACAAATGGGTATTTTCATATCACACCCTATATCAGGCCTGAGACGCCATATCAGCCCGAGAGCTTTAGCTATTTTTATTCTATTTATCATATACTTGAGCTTTGTCGAAATTTCAACTTCAGCTCACTCACTACGCTGTTTTCCAGGGAGAAAAAAAAAGTTTAGATCTTGTCCATTCTGATGTGCTCATGTCTGTCGCGTACGTGGTACACAACATTTAATTTTGTCCGAAATCTTATTGAAAATGAATTTTATTGAATTTGTAATTTTCTAATCAAGGTGAATTGTCATAAGTGGTTATTTTATCCACGGATAATGATTCTGTAGCCAATAATCTGCCGCGAAAACAGGATGGAGGTAACAAATGAAACGCAGACGACAAACAATACCCGTGACAAATCGTATACAATCGTAACAAATCGGTTATTTCCGTTTCACTCCGGTAAAAGGATCGAGATGAACATTTGGTTATTTCCGTGATATGACATTTTTTTCACCCTATATTTTACGCGTGTGATATAGCTTTATTGACCGGCAACGAAATCCTGATTGATATGACTAGCTAGGTCTATGTCGTATCGTATATTCAAAAAACAACATATGTGTAGGGAAGTATATGATAAAAAATAAGTTATAGACTGGTTTTCAAACAGGATGTCGTAAAACAATTGGACTATCCCTATTTACAGTTCATTTAATACTATCACGGATGCCAGTTAACAATTGAAAAACACAACAACACAAAACAACTTGCTATGTATTTAAAAAATCGACCTTTATATATATTACGGATATGTTAACTCCTTCTAAGTTGAATACACGTAATGAACTTGTAAAAATCGTTTTAAAGCCTTAATAGATATATTCCGAATATGTTTTTTCGTTTAATATAAAATGTTCAAACCGAACATTTGATATATCTTATCAACAAATCGGGGTACCTATAAACTGTAAAATGTTGTGATTGATCAGGCAGTGCGCTAGGATTTCCTGACACTGCAGAAATGTCTGTGATGAGAGAGTGAGTTTCCGTATAGATACATATACATGTATGGTAGGTTAGACTTCCAACAGAAAACAAACGTTGCAAAATTGCGAAACGCTGATTTCATTGTTTGTATCTAACCTTGTGACATGGTAAACTCATGGATAACATATATTTTAGGATTAATCTATTTAGGTCAACACCAGTATTATTGCTGCGGGGAGCAAACTGGTATACCAAAAATTGAAGGCTGGCCATATTTCTGAGCTAAAAGGTTTACCACCACAAATTACATGTAAGCCTCCGAGGTGTAGTCGAATGTAGTTCCTATAATAAAAAGTAATCCCTCCTTTTTTTGATGAAAACGGGCATTATAAGTAGGGGAAAACTGCCCATTCCTATTCGATTTTGTGGTAGTACGTATAAGAAGCGTATTAATAAGTTTTACTGGATCACTGATGAACATTTTCGAAATTTCGACTCTATGCTTACACTATGTGAGCAATGAAAACAGTCAGTCAATGAAAACAGCTGTACCCTTGACCTGTTTAGTAAACTAACAAGAACTTTCTTACATGTCTTGTGACCCCACCTTTTCTGGTGATTTTTCAAGTGGAAAATTAGTTTTCTATATGAACATTACACTGCTGCATTATCCATACTTGAGTTGAATTTGCAGCAAATCATTAATATGTGACACTTTAACATTGGTGTCTATGGGGAAAATAATTAGTGGTATAATACCTATAAGAGATACGTGCAGTAATTAGGACTCGTTCATATTCGTACCTAGGGACACTTTTCCGATAACAATTGGTAAAATAGGCTCAGAAATAAGTTTATCAGTCTTTTTTACATACTTTTTGAGCGTTTTCAGTCCAATTTTGTTTACAAAAGCCGCAATTTTGAGTTTCATTTTTTTTTCGTGTTTAAAATGACGTGTTTGTGAAGTGTTTGCAATTGAACTATGTTTTTTTGGTATCAACATGTAGCGTTGCAAGTATGCAATATGTTTACATCAATTAAATCTGCATGGCAACAGGTTTGGTAGGCATGAAACCACTAAATATTTCCCCTACCCCCCTAAAATAGGATACTGTGAAAAAATGAAGATTGTGTTAAAGGTAAAATATTATTCCTTATCATTCAAACTCGACTTGGCAGCGTTTAGCTAGTATCAAATTTAATTTTAGCGGTATGTTTGACATTATCGAGCTCGTATTCGCTACTATAATAAGGTATGATACAACCAATTTTGAAGAATGTGCTTAAAAAATCAATTTTGGCATGAAAATCGACATAATTGGCATATTCATCGTCCTAATTGTACCTAAAATGCATATTTTATTAATGTTCATTGACTGTTCTAAACATTTTATCTATTTATTATGGTTTATTGACAAGAAATGGCCTTTGGTATGACAATTCAGATAGTGTAAAAGTAAGAAAATATATCTCTGACTTTTGTCGATTTCAGACTATTGTCCTTGGTATTCATAAGAACATATCTCCGCAAATAATCATTCGATTTGCATGAAGTAGGTTTTTCAAGCTTTTTATGAAAATGATAACACAAAATCCTCATTTAAAAAACATCTGAACACGTTTTCTTCTCTTAAAAGAGATACGTGCAGTAATTAGGACTTTTACATACCTTTTGAGCGTTTTCAGTCCAATTTTGTTTACAAAAGCCGTAATTTTGAGTTTCATTTTTTTTTCGTGTTTAAAATGACGTGTTTGTGAAGTGTTTGCAGTTGAACTATGTTCGGTTTTAGCGGTATGTTTGACATTATTGAGCTCGTATTCGCTACTATAATAAGGTATGATACCACCAATTTTGAAGAATGTGCTCAAAAAATCAATTTTGGCATGAAAACCGACATAAATTGGCATATTCATC
Organism: Cyrtodaria siliqua; assembly: GCA_037043455.1. Lineage (NCBI taxonomy): Eukaryota > Metazoa > Mollusca > Bivalvia > Adapedonta > Hiatellidae > Cyrtodaria > Cyrtodaria siliqua. The sequence continues at coordinate 169,750 of JAWPHD010004102.1, forward strand.
GCCTAATTGAACCTAAAATGCATATTTTATTAATGTCCATTGACTGTTCTAAACATTTGATCTATTTAATATGGTTTATTGACAAGAAATGCTCTGTGGTATGACAATTCAGATAGTGTAAAAGTTAAAAAATATATTTCTGACTTTTGTCGATTTCAGACTATTGTCCTTGGTATTCACAAGACCATATCTCGGCAAATAATCATTCGATTTGCATGAAGTAGGTTTTTTTAAGCTTGTTATGAAAACGACAACATAAAATAATCATTTAAAAAACATCTGAACACGTTTTCTTTTCTTATAGGTTTACCAACACTAATTACATGTAAGCCTCCGAGGTGTAGTCGAATATAGTTCCTATAATAAAAAGTAAATATATATGGTTTGTGAGGCTTCCCGACCGAATTCAATTTTTTTGATTTTTTTTCCCGACCAAAATCGTTTTTTTCTTTTTTTCCGTTTTTTCGAAAATTGTAGAATTGTCAAAAAATTCAAAAAAACCATAAAATCATCAAAATTGTAGAATTGTCAAAAAATTCAAAAAACCCTAAAATCATCAAAATTGTAGAATTGACCATAACATGGTCAATATTTGTCAATTTTTTTTTTAAAAATTCATCGCGTTTGCCGAATCGCGTTTGCCGACCGAATCGCGTTTTGCCGCCCAATCACCCGCCAGGACCAAATCGCGTTTGTCGCCCATAGCAAAATACATAGTCGGGGGGAGGGGGGGGGGGCTAGGGGGGTTTGACGAACGATGAGCAGCGAGGTTTCTGGCCCATTGGGGAATTGAAGGGGGTCACCCACCATCTCGCTATACCTACAATATGTATTTTGAACCATTATTTTTTTTTTGAAAAATGACTTAAAGAAAATATGAAAATACATAAAATAATGACGACTGTTATAGAAAAATTAATACACCTGTTTGATACAGGAGTGATAAGCAAAGAAGCACTAGAACATAGCCTTATGGCTATTCAACCAGTTGAGTCCAAAGTGCTGGAAAGTGTAAAACCAATTCCAGCACCACGAGGTAAATCAAGAATTCCAACCCCAGCTCCAAGAGTTAAACCAATTCCGGAACCAAGAGTTAAACCAACCCCAGCTCCAAGAGTTAAACCAACCTCAAAAACGGACAACGCGAACTACATTTTTCAATTACACCGGGAAGGAAGAATTAATGATGATCAGCTTAGAATGGGGCTAGATGCTCTTCCAAAGGAAACTCCAGAGGTTCCAAAGGAAACTACAGAGGTTAAATCTCAAACATTAGAAAATTTACATAAGAGACGACGTAACAAACAACTACGTAAACGAGAAAAGCAGAAATCTGATAAGAAATATGCTAAATTACGAGAGAATGTTATAAATGAATTGAAAGAGCTTAATGATAAAAAATTAAAAGAGCTTAATGATAGAAAATCTGAAGAAGAATTAAAACTGGTTGACAAACCAAGATGTGGTTATTTCAAAGCATACAAGATGTCTGTTGAGCGATACAAAGACCCTCAAGAACTATTACATGATAAGAAACCCATTATTACAGAACAAATCAGTGAAGAGCTGACACAGATGAATGGATTAAAGTTTCAATTAGGTCTCACTGTAGAGCTCTTCAAAGATAATGGTGCTACCGCAAACCACATCACAGCAGCATTATTCAGCAACCAATATGCAATTTTAAACTCTGAAAAAATAAATGAGGTTTACGATGAAGCATCCGCAAACCTACTACAGAGCTTGGAAAGATTTACAAAGGCAGCATCAGGATTGGAAATTGACCACTGTGTTGATCTTTACTTAAATATTGCAAGGTATGAACCATTAACAGGTTCTTCATATATTCCTTTGCCTAAAGAAGTAGCTGACAAGAAAGCGATTATCAAAGTAAAAAATAAGGATGATCAATGTTTGTTCCATGCAATAAATTCTGCTTTAAATCCAGCCGCAGATCACACCGACAGGTTGTCAAAATATCCTAGTATAGGGTTCTTAAAGAAAAAGGGCATTGACTTTCCTACACCAATTTCTCAAATGTCCAAAATAGAAAAACAAAACAATCTTGCTCTTAATGTTTACGGATACACCATAGATAATGACAAAAAAGTAAATGTGTTTCCGTATAAAATATCAGAACAACCCAAAGATATTGAGCGAATTAATCTGCTTTTAATATCTGAAGACGTTGAGGTTGAAGAAGATGACAAACCAACAACAAAAATAACAAAATATCACTATTGTTGGATAAAACATCTGAATAGACTACTCTCTCACCAAAACGAACATAAAAGTCAAACTTACTTCTGTGATCGTTGCCTTCATGGATTTTCTGGAAAAGGACTACTTGAAAAACACAGAGAAGACTGTGAAGGTATCAACAAAAATTCTTGCAAAATAGAAATGCCAAAAGAAGGTAAAAATACTGTAAAATTTAAAAATCATCAAAATCAGATGCCTGTGCCTTATGCAATATATGCTGATTTTGAGAGTACAATCCAGCCGCAATCGACTAAATTTGGAGAAAAATCTGAAATTCAAAATGTACATGAAGCTTGCGGGTTTGGATACCAGGTTGTCAGATATGACAGCAAAGCTGAAGAACCTGTTATTTACAGAGGGGAAGATGTTGTTGAAAAGTTTTTAAATCACTTAGAATGTGAAAAGAAAAAAAATTAATGAAATATTTAAACACCCAAAACCCTTAATCATGACGCGGCAAAATGAGAAAGATCATAAAAAAGCAACACACTGTTGGATATGTGAGAATGAAATATGTAAAGGTAAAAACGGTAAAGTAAGAGACCACTGTCATTTTACAGGTGAATACAGAGGCGCAGCACATAAAGACTGTAACCTGAAACTGAAAATAAAACCGGGTAAAACAACCATCCCTGTTGTATTTCATAACCTCAAAGGATATGATAGCCATCTCATCATGCAAAAAATACATAAAATGACAGGTAGTATTACATGCATCCCAAACAACGCTGAAAAGTATATTTCATTTAGTGTTGGACAACTTAGATTTTTGGATAGCTTTCAGTTTATGGCATCTTCCTTAGAAAGGCTGGTGGATGCAACAGACAAATCTGATTTCAGACTCACCAAAAAAACGTTTGCAGATAAAACTGATCTACTTTTACGAAAAGGGGTTTATCCATACGAATATATGAACAGTGTGGAAAGATTTGAGGAAACGCAATTACCACCTATAGAAAAGTTTTACAGTAGTCTCTCAGATGAAAGTATAAGTCCCGAAGATTACGAGCATGCTCAAAAAATATGGAAAGAGTTTAACTGTAAAACTCTTGGAGACTATCATGATTTATATCTAAAAACGGATGTCACTTTGTTGGCTGATGTATTTCAAACGTTCAGAAAAACATGCATGACGGCCTATAAACTCGATCCCTTGCATTACTACACAGCACCTGGATTATCTTGGGATGCTTTACTTAAACATTCTAAAATAAAATTAGAACTTTTGACAGACATTGACCAGCACTTGTTTGTAGAAAAAGGTATGCGTGGTGGACTTAGTATGGTATCAAAACGATATGCCAAAGCAAACAATCCACACGTAGCTGATTATAACCCAAACGAGGAAAACAACTTTTTAATGTATTTTGATGCAAATAATCTTTATGGGTGGTCAATGAGTCAGCCACTTCCATATTCTGGTTTTAAGTGGGTGGAAACAGAAAACAAGAGTGGACAATTTTCTAAACCAACAAAAGGAAAAGGACATTTTCTAAAAGTGGATTTGAAATATCCAAAAAAACTCCATGAATCTCACAATAATTATCCACTTGCACCGGAAACATTAGCAGTGAAAAAAGTATGGTTATCTGAATACCAGACAGATCTGTTAGAAAATAACGTGATGACAGAACAACTAGTCCCCAATCTTATGGACAAAGAAAAATACGTGTTACATTACAGAAATTTAGAGTTGTATTTATCATTAGGCATGAAATTAACAAAAATCCACAGAGTATTAGAATTCAATGAAAAACCATGGATGGCATCATACATAAACCTAAACACAGAACTTAGGAAAAAAGCAAAATCAACCTTTAAAAAAGATTTTTACAAACTTATGAACAACTTTGTGTTTGGCAAAACAATGGAAAATATACGCAAGCGAACTGATATAAAACTAGTCAAAACTGACGGCTCTGAAAATAAAAAGATAAGAAAAATAATAGCTAATCCCAACTTTAACAGGCGGATAACATTTTCAGATGAATTGTCGGCATTACATGTAAACAAAACGAAAATAACATTAAACAAACCAATTTATGTTGGGATGGCAGTCTTAGATTTATCAAAGTACATGATGTATGACTGGTACTATAATACCCTGAAGAAAAGGTACGGAGATGGCTGTACTTTATTATACACAGACACTGACAGCCTACTGATAGACATCAAAACAGAAGACGCATACAAAGACATGGTTGAAATGAAAGACGAGTATGATCTAAGTGATTATCCTCAAAATCACCCCATGCACGATGATACAAACAAAAAAGTAATAGGTAAAATGAAAGATGAATGTGCTGGTGTTCCTATAGTTGAGTATATTGGATTAAGACCCAAGCTATATTCTATTTTGAGAGCGGATGAGCAGATTATTAAGAAAGCAAAGGGAGTAAAAAAATATGTCATCCAAAAACATATCAACTTTGAGAACTACAAAGATGCATTGTTTAACAAGAAAAAATACATCCATGAAATGAATATGATACGATCGAAAAAGCATCAAATATATGGTATAACAGTAAACAAAGTAACACTGTCACCATTTTACACTAAACGATACATTCGAGAAGATGGAATTACAACGGATGCCTATGGGTTTTATCAAAACTTATGAATTTGAGTATCAGCAGGAACAATAAGTAATTCTTCTTTGACAAATCCTCTTTGAGGTGCTGGTGCTTTTAAATAATAAACTCTTATACCTTGCGTCACCATATAACTATCAATCTTGTGAATATCTACACTCCACATTGGATCAGTTGCTCTGCGTCTTCCACCTTCTTGTTCCCCGGGTTGATATAAATATCTTACACTGGCATTCATACAGATAGGATCACCTTTTAATAGCATTGTTTTAACAGGAGGGGGCTTTTTTATCTCCGCATTTATGGCTTTAACAACTTCTGGCAATCTCTTTACCCACTCTCTGTTACGTTTTTGCGAATCCATTTCCTTAGCATACTGATAACCAAACAATATTTCAGCTAATGTTCTGTTAAATCTTTCCACTATAGCTTGGTCTCTGTGTATCTCTGTTCTGCCCCGTCTGATATTTACATTGTGTTTTGCCATCAACTGCGATACTGCACCCATGAATTCTCTGCCTGGATCCACTTGTAATAACTTTGGATATTTTAGATGCCGACTGTATATATTTTCAAATGCTTGGGCAACTTCTTTGCTATTCTTGGAAGTCAGCGGCTCTGCTTCTTTGTATCTACTCGCAATATCAACTGTCACAGGATGAACTTAGTGGTTGGGCTAACTCAGGAAAGAATCAATGACGGTGAATGCATTTACATAAGTTTAATGCAACTTTTAAAATATGTTTAATATATATACAATTATCTAAAAAAACAAGCGAATACACAAATGAGCTATGAAAAGAATGTTCTCCTGAACGTTTAAGACGTTCTTAGTATTGTTATAAATACTGAATGTCTAAGACACTAAAGTGTTGTTAAAGCTATAACAATGTTGATCTAGCGCGATAACTGTGATGCGCGAGAGCTCATGAAGATGATGATGCGCGACTTCAATGGATGATTGTCACCAAATGCCTTCTGTAAGGGTTGATGACGCGATGCAATGATAGTTAACCTCCACTGAGATTGTGAATGATATTCCTCCAGTGAGGACTGGTAACGGGCCCACCTTGTGTCCCGGGGGTTGTCGTTAGTAAAACCTGGCTGCGCAGGTACGGGGACCGTCTCCACCGCTTGTAACGTTAGTCGTGGAAGCTTAGCTCCACTCCTGGATATCCAAACCTAGATGGCTTACTCCAACCCTGGATGGCTTATATCCTGGATGGCTTATATCCTGGATGGCTTAGGCTGTAATTATACATACGTTTTAGATGTCGGTTGACAAACATACCAATCTTGCATAATTATCATTACCCAAACAAATCATTATTCAATCAATATATGTACGAATGATGAGTAGCAATGTATACATATTCTACAACGCCATGTATACGCTATGTACGTCGCTGTTAATCAATGCCCCTAATACATGTAATATAAACATGATCAAATTACTCATATATTACACTCACTGAGTTATGCATGCACGCATTTATTCTTGTCACTCATCTCATTGTTAACTAATGTTAACAATCGTGTATTACAATCACTGAGTTATACGCCAACGTTAACTAATGCACCTATTATCCACTGTTATCAAATTAATATTGTTTTACAATTAATGATCAATTACATAATTACATCTAATAAAGTAACTTCAAAATCATATGCTAGTCTAAAGTTATGTTTGAGAAACATCAATGCTAACCGGATGTCGTAACCGCCAAACAAGATGGCGCCGCCCACTGAATACAAATATACGATAAAAGTTTAATAAAACTACTAACCACATGTTGCCTGTGAAATTTGCCGTCCAATCTCTGTTCCAACAAAGTACTATCGATGATCCCGGCGAAAGCTAGAAGACAATGGGTTTTATAGCAAACATAACGCCCAAATCATTATTTGCCCCGTTCAGTCCGTGACAAACGTGGCTAAATCTACAGTATTGAATCTACACGCGAGGCCCCTTATACAATTTTGCCGTTTAAGGAAAATATACCTATACGTTTACATGCATTAGCACAAAACTAAACTTATGACACGGCCTCTCTGGCGGCCACTTAAAATGTGCACGCTTTTACGTGTTACATGAATAGATCATGAATATTGTGAAATTGTTTCAACTCGAACAATAGATTTTGGGTGTAACCGATACAAGAGCTATATGCGACCAGTACGCTCTACCCGTGACATTTTGTGACATCAACCACGGTTAACGCATATTTATATGTCTTGCGACCCAAAGTGTCATGCGGCAGAAATAACAAATCAGCTTGATGCACTCCATTCTTAACGGAAACATCAAACCTGGGTCTAATTATTTTCTTTGGTGCGGGTAAATAAATCTGCCACACAGCTTGTTTTTTTAAAAATTCTAAGGCCTGTTTCTTACTGACACCTGCCTCTTTTGCTAATTTGTTAACTGCTGTGTAACCTCTCCAAAATCCTTGTGGACTGTAATAAATCTTTTCCATTTTAAAATGGGTTAAGAAAAAATAAATATACTATATAAAAATAATGGATACTGCACGATTTGATGAAATGCTTAAAGAGCAAAAATCAGAAAATAGCACAAAGAAATGGGCCGACTTGGAATTGAATGAAATATACACTATTACAGATACACACATAGTGAAAACTCGATATGGTCCATCCATGATATTAACATTATCAGACGACAGTGAGGTATGGGCGCCTGGTCATCTCAAAGATAGAATAGAGGAGGCAAGTGTAGAACCACCATATTATGTGCGACCACTTGGATTGAAACCATGTAAAAACAACAAACATAACAAGTATCATGCATATGACTTAATCATTCCGAAAAGTGAAGACGATGAAGAACCCTGGAAAGGAGACGGTCGCGGGTTATGAAGAAAGTGAAATAACGAAGATGAGACCGCCGCAGCTTAGAGTTTTAAAAACTATTTTTATATAGATTTTAAACTATGAACTCAATTTGTACGCTACAAATCCAGTTGCAGCCATGCCCACCAAATGAACGTAATTTCTCTATTCTGTTGATCCGGAGATGGTGTATAAAAATCACTCAACTTGGGCTCCGCTTCCAAAAGCAAATGTTTGCCAGTGATGTAATAATACTGTTTCATAGCTTGGTCCACATCATCAAACGTCTGCCCTGCATGATGCTCTTTTTGCAGTTGCTTGTTAATAAAATCTAATCTCTCTGTTCTTTTTTTATTCCACGCCGCTTGTGCTGCTTCCAATTGTTCTACGGCTTTGTCATGCCTTTGTCTTTTCTCATCTGAATGACTTCCCATTTTTGAAAAGAAATAATTTGAACCGCTAAATGCCAATGCGTTTGTTAATGCACCACCGATCATCATTGATACTGCGCTTGCCATTTTTTTTATATATATTTGTTTTATTTCATAATATCTGCAGGAATAATACCTTGCTTGATCAACATATCCTTTGTAGCCGTTGCTAACATTATATCCACAGACAGCATCATAACATCTGTCACATTTAAATCCACTTTAGGGGCTGGTCTTTTTAGTAGTTTTCTGCCAATCTCAGAATATCCTACAGTTAAAAGTGTTTCCAGTCCAGCGTGATACATCATATTTACAATTTGTTTTCCGTCAATACTTGATGCCATTATTTTTAATATGAAGAAAAAAATAAATAATTAAAAATCAAACGGGTCTTTTGGTGTAACATAAATAGGTTGCACAGCTACAGGTGGTGGTGGTGCTACCGATTTCTTGTTATAAATATACAACCCCAACCCAGCAAAGCCTACTAATAAAATCGGTGGAATATAATTTTTGTATACATTTATTTTGATTTTTTCTGGTTCCTCTCTTGATACTTTTGTTATCTGTCCTACATCTTGAAGCAAACGCTTTGCCTTCCTTGCTGCTGCTCCTTTTTCCCCAGCTTTTACTCGTTTTGGATTCTGCTGTTTAACAGATTGTGTATCAACTTCACTCTCTTGATTCTCCACTTGATTCTCCATCATTTTTATTATCGACATTTTTATTTTTATTAAAATCAATATGTCGAACAGTTGTCAGCATTGCTGTAAATGGCGCTAAGTACATTCCATACTTGTAATACAACTCACAACACGCACTTGTTAAAGCATGTTTAATAAATGGGTCTTCCTCTAAATCTTCTGTCAGTTTTGGTGGATTGGTTATATTAAAATATGTTGATACTCCCATCACATACAACTTAATAAAATAATTGCCTAAAGTCTTGGCCATGCTTGCCCCAAGTCTTGCTTCATATCGACTGTAAAGTTTATTAATTTCATCTGGGGGCATGCTATCTATAGTCTCGAGTTGTATGTCTTTACCCAAATATTGACGACTACCACCGCCAGCCACTATGGCTGATAATCTTTCTTTTTTGTTTCTTGTTGATTTGATTCATCTGTGAAACGTTCCGTGGAATCTTCCAACATGATACCTTGTAAGAGTTCTTCCGCATTCATTTTTATAGTCATTTTATTTTTTATTTTGAAATAAACATCAAATACGAAACAACCAGCTGTGATATTCACCACACAACTAGTAATGATTAGTATTGTTAATAGCATTGTTATTAACAATACTATTTTTTTTATTAGCATTACTCAATTGCTGTTAGCATTGCTATTAGCATTACTCAATTGCTGTTAGCATTGCTATAAGCATTACTCAATTGCTGTTAGCATTGCTATTAGCATTACTCAATTGCTATTAGCATTGCTCAATTGCTGTTAGCATTGCTATTAGCATTACTCAATTTTGAAAAATATTCCCCATCGAATGGTTAAAACAATGCTATTTTCTTTATTAGCATTACTCAATTGCTGTTAGCATTGCTATTAGCATTACTCAATTGCTGTTAGCTTTGCTATTAGCATTACTCATTTGCTATTATCATTGCTCAATTGCTGTTAGCATTGCTATTAGCATTACTCAATTGCTATTAGCATTGCTAATAGCATTACTCATTTGCTGTTAGCATTGCTATTAGCATTACTCATTTTTGAAAAATAATCTTCGTCAAAGTTTCCGTTAATGTGTTTAATTTCAAAATCCTGATAGGTAACGTCGCAGTCTGGAATCATCTTTAAAATGAGCGCTGTGGTAATGACACTTTTGACCATTTTTTTCTCAGCAAGGTCACACTTTAATCCGAGCACGTACTTGTCCACGAGCATACATTTGTCCCTCCTTTTTACGTTCTTCCACAGCTTCATGGAGTCCTTTATATCTTGCTCCATTTTGAAATAGTCGGTGTTTTTTTCTTCCGCGGGCCACAATAAGGCATAGAGTCGATTTTTGGCCTCTTCCGAGTATGTTTCGGGGATAATAAAACTTTCTCCTTTGTCGGTAACCAACGCCGACACGTCTTCGGTCGGGTGGTTATCCAAAATTATACCACATTTTCCAAAACCCAACAACTCTAACCGTCTTTTTTTCTCCGCGTTTATTTCGACCCCGCTGCAATACAGGAAAAATGGATAAAACCTCATTTTAAATCTAGTACTCCAAACTCTTAATAGCAACATGCTGTTAAACATTATTCAACCCAATAACCAGTGGGTTGGTCAGTCCTCAAAATTAACTTGGAATATTTAGTCTTTGCTAAAGCTTTTCTTATTCTGGTTCTCTCTTCCAGCGTTGGAATAACATCATTTTCTCTCAAACAATTTTCATAACTATCTCTGTCCTTGGTGTAAAACATACACAACCATTTTGCTTGCTCCCGCAAATCTTTCAATACAGAATTATATCTCTGTGAAATGACCCATACTGATTGTTTGGCGTGACGACCGGAGAATGCCAACTCTGATAACATATCTTTTTTCTTTGTTAATTGTTTTGTGGCGGAGCAATCATCAATGATGTATAATGTAGGCTTGCCAGCATATTGTTTGAAAAATAAACGCAACAGTTCTTGTAGCATTTCTTTGTCGTTGCTCACGGGATTGACAATTATTATTTTTTTATCTCTCGGGTGTCTCACATCTCCTATCCAGGGTCTATTTTTATAAGCCTCGTTCCACTCTATGGTTGGACACAATATAATTATATGTTCAAAAACTCCAACATACTCTTGTTCAAGTAGGTCAAGAACAAACTCTGTTTTGCCGCAGCCTGTCTGACCACAGATAATGGCACTGTGTGGATATTTAGGATATTTAGTAACGTGATTCTTTGAATCTTCCATCTTCGAAATTGATTTGCGCATCTTGTATTATATATAGATAAATATTTAAAGGTTGATCTACATCTGCCTTTTTATTTATGAGTATCGATATACCTCCACTACCGTCCCCTATTCTTCTTCCACTGCCGTGTAATAAATTGTCATCACATGTTCTAAGGTCAAGCCACAAAGCATATGCTTTTGTTAGATAGGTCTCAAGCGAAACATGGGTAAAGTATAAGTCCCTCGCTACTACGTCTGTCTCTTTGTTTCTTTTCGACGTTAAGGCAAAATATTTGTTGATTTCATCCCAATGCTGATATGCCTTCATACCCTGACTATACAACTGATTTGGTACGCCCTCTATTGTCATTTCAACCTTTTCAATCATTGGGTTGTAAAAGGATTCCGTGTCTGTTCTTTCTGGGTCTTCAAACAGCATTAGAATACCTTTCATGCTCTGTGCATGTGTATTAATGTTGATATTCCAAAGGGTTTCAGATTTGTTTGCTATTATTTTTCTATGTCGCAAGATACGATCATACATAAATACTATCTTACCATTGATTTGCTGTCTTATTTGTCTGGATAATTCAACATCACTAACCTTATCAAATTCCAAGCAGATATTTTTTATTACATAAGATGCATCAGCATCACTGCTTTTGATAACTTTGTTATAATCGTTAAACGTTAATTCATATTCTAACCTATCACCCAGCCCCGCCTGATAAAATGGCATATGACTTTCTAACATTTCAAAGTCCAGTGGAATACAAAATCTATTTCCATAAGCTGCTGCTATAGCTTCATCTTCGGTGTCTGAGGAAGCATCTCCCGCGCCAACTCTATGATTTAGCATGTTTGCTTTACCCACACCTTGGTAAGCTATGTTTATTCGTTCGGTAGGGCTTTTCCATAAATCTACATAACTGTGATATATATCACTGTCATCTATTGAAATGACTTCATTCCACTTATTCTGATTGTCATTTTTTTCACAATTGCTCTGCCTAGATTCTGGAATAGAGTAGCGTTGGCGTCTGTTCTGCTTTTAAGTTCTATTTCAAAGGCAAGACGAGCAGTACGTGGAACTATCACATCATTCGTACTTAGATTGGGAAATCTCACAAGCAGTTGCTCGTTTTGGTCTATCGTCGAAGGGTTGTTAGTAATAACTACACTTGTGCGGATGCCCTTGGCACCATGAGGTTCTCTGAGTTTTCTATAAGGATTGAGTTTACTTCCGTAAGCTGACATGTTTTTAAATATACATATTTTTTTTTTTTTTTTTTTTTTTTTATATATATATATTTTTTTTCTTTAAATTAAAATAAACAATGGCTGAGTTTGACAATCCTACGTTTGATCCAGATGCTTATGCAGATGAATTACTTGATGAAGAATTTATACAACCTGGCTTAGAATTCCAGAGACAAATTGTAAATGAAAATAATCATATTAATCAGCTTCAAGGGGAAGATAAAATAAAAGAACAGCTCACACAAAAAAAGTGGTTAGTAGATCAATTTTTTACTGAAGTTAATGCTGAGATCAGCGGAATTGATTATAAAGATGATTTCAGAGCGGCTGAGGACGAAAACGGTAGAACAATGTTATATGCAGTTCGGATGGGAAAGGATGACGTCCCACTTACCTATTATAGGGGAAATAATCCAAACGAACCAATCAAGTTTTATAAGCTGGACACTTTAGTTAGAAAACATGGTATTGACTTTGTGAAAAACACTTTAAAAATGTATGATTATTTAGTTCCACGTGAAAGAGTTGCTCGGGGTAGGGCAGAATTAGCAGCCTTGGTAAAAACAAGAGATACCATCGCTGCAGAGAATATACCATTGCAAACCTTTTCAACAACTGAGGATGTACAAAATACAGTAGATGCTGTAAATACAATTGAGAGTAATTTGAGTAATACAATAGATGAAACTTATTCTAAAACTGCTGTTCAATCGGAAGATCTAACACTGCGAGAGATACGAGGTTTAGATAAGAGATTACAAAGCTTTCGTGGAGAACTTACTAATAATCTCTCAAAGCTCACTGAGCTTGATAAAGATATAGCAAAAGAAAAACGAAAATTAGAACAGGTGAGCACCCCCGGGCAGGAAGATGAGTTTCAACAAGAGCGCCTACGTGACAGAATAAAAAACTTAGAAGATGAAAAAAGTGCACGACTTGAAGCGGCGAGTGAAAACAAAGACGCATTACGCAGTCAAATAAACAGGATAAAAGAAACTATAAATAAGGTGTTAAGAGAAGACACAACATTGGGTGAGAGAATCAAAACCTTGTTTAGGGAGCAAGGTATTACTATAGTTAGTATTTTAACTGCGTTGGGTATGATTATTGGGGTATTAGTTGAGGCCATTATTCCTACAACGGGAGGGACTGTTCCAACTCCAAAACCTGAACCATCAAGTGCCAAGGATTGGATAAAAAAACAACTAGGTAATCTTGGTAAACTTCTTGCTAACCTAGCTGGTAAAGCAGCAGCAGCTTTACCAGGAGTTATTGGTGCAATAGTATCATGGCTTTTATCTGCAACAGGTCATGTTATTAATTGGCTTGCTAACAATCTATGGGCTTTGCTTGTTGCCGCTGTTGGGTTGCTATATGTGGCAGCCAAAAGAGTGGTTTAGTAAATCTCGTAGATAAATAATGCAGCAAGACCTATTACTATAGTACCAACAATTATGGTTGTTTTGTTATCTTCGTGTTCAATCGCTATTTTTTGTATTTCTGGTGGTTCCACAGTTTTATGTATTGATTTATCAGAATGTTCCGGTAAAAATGTCTTTGTTATGGTGCCTTGAAAAGGTTGAACACTTTTTGGTGGTACTGGTTTTACATTTACATCATTATTTAATCCTAATGCTTGTGCATCGGTTGCTATTACAATTTCATTATTGTAGTCTTGTATTGTTCCAATTCTTAATTCCATGTCACCCGGAGACATGTACAATCCACTTCCATAGACAAAATTTACTTTACTTCTAGCATATTTTAGGGTGGTTTCATATCTTGAAATTTGACTGGGCAAGTCAATGGGGCTGTTTATTGCGTCCTCTACATTTGCCAGAAATTTGTTTCTGTGCATCAAATGCTGTTCCAGTTCCAAGTATATCTGTTTTTGTTTGGGATTGTGAGCCAAGGATTGCCCAGCAGTATGTTCTTATGCTGTCATTGATGCGTTCTTCCCCAGCTCTTGTAAATCCCGCAGAATTATCTAGTATAAAAGTAGACCAGCTGTTGTCAGCCTCAGATCCTTGGGCAATGTAATCAATGTGATATGTTTTATCACTCTCATAGACTGTAAAACTCATCGTTTTGTTGTCGTATACAGTATGTTCCAAAGGATGATAACCAATATGTGTCCAGTAATTATAAATTGTTCCTAGACCATGATTATAACTTTGTTTCTGTCTCCAGTCTGAATTTAAGTCAACGTTAAACTCCTTGCATATTATTTCGTACGCGTTTCGGTTATATGCGTTATTAAACGCATTCCAATTTGAGTCTTGCGGCATTGCTACACTCATCTCAAATAATATTCTTCTCACTTGGTAATAGACATGAAATCGAAATAACGAACCCACCAAGGCATCAGCTTTTAGATGGTTGTTAAAATCAATACCACATCCAGTTGTCGCGCACCACATGGCAAAATTCAACTGGTTCTGCCAAAATGACATCCAATCTGTTCCCCAGCGTTGGACTATAGCATCTGATTTGACGTATGGGAGTTTGTATTTTTCAAAGACATTGGGAAATGATGCTTTAAAGCCTTTACCGTTGGATGTAATGACTATGTTTTGATTGATTATATCTATCACTTTCTTGCTGAAAGTATTTGAATAGTGAGCATCCGGGTTATATTTGAATTCTTTAGAAATCATTTTTTTTATTTATATATATATATTAAAAAAAAAAATTTCATACCATTTCAAACATAGACAACTCTATTCATTTACAACAGTATGTTGATAATAGAAATGGAGATAAGCGCGTTGGATTGAAAAGTTTTACATACACTATCGGTTGGTTTAATGTTGATGGAGAAGTCATAAAGACAAGAAACCCAGATAAAACGCAAACTATATATGGTGGACTCTATAACTTTCAAGACTTGGTAGACAGGTTTAAAGAGCTTAATGAAGATATTATCCTAACCATTTATACGCAAAAAGCTTTAGCAGTTTTAGATACACCAATAGAGACACGAATGTCAACCCGTCTTTCAAATATGTTGGGATTCAAGGACAGAAGATGGATAAAAGGTGTTCGTACGGGAGATTGCCCCATTGATTTAGCTCCTTATAAACAGCTCTATGTTCATCTGGAACAAATTAATACAAGTGGTAATTATTTCAATGGTGCACCAAGCACTATTATAGGGGTTGTACCTGTAGTAAATAAGCAGTATGGAGATATTGTATATACACCTTATTTTTTTCCTGAATATCGCCGTCTTTCGGGTGGTACAATTTCTGAATTGACAATAAAAGTCAGAGATGAGCATGGCGACAAGATAGATAATCACGGCTTGCCCATGAGTTGTGTTTTAGAAATTATTTAAAAAAAATATATTTTTTATAAAAACGATGAGTATATTTGGGCCTAAAAAAACAGAAGACTTAGAGGCTTTGATAAATGATGTTCAAAATTTATATAGGCGAGCTGTGCCTATTGTTAACCAAGTTGGTACTCTTAAATATGGGATTATAACACTCTGTGCGGAGGCTAAGGGTCCTATTGCAATGAATAGAGTACTCTCATTTGGTAACGGTGGAGCAGAAACACATGTGGGGTATGTAATGACACGCCGTGGTCTGATTATGGAAATAGGTTTAGCATGTGACCGATTAGGTGGCGACGTCACTGTCCTAGTTTCTGTCGATGGTGTTGAACAACCCAATTATGGTATAACGCTTCACACCACCCCACGCAAACACGATAACTTTGATAGTCCTTTAGAGATTGATGCTGGTTCTGTTGTCAACTTTGTATGCAAGGTTGCTAACGCTACCGCTGTAAATACGGTGGCATCATTATTGATTGAATTAATTTAATTTTTTTTTCTTATTAAAAAATGAAACAACCGACAGCACCATTATATCCGGAGTTGTCAGAGGACGTGCAGAATTATAGATTACAAAAAATTTCAGAGATTGAACAAAAGTTCATTACAGAGCGAGACACACGCAAGTCTCTTTATAAAAAATATAAACGTGGTATTAATATCACAGATGGAATTGACACTACCTTAATATCTGCAGGTGTTATTATGGCTGGGATTGGATTTGCTGTTCCAGTTTTGTTACCTTTAGAAATAGCAGCAATACTATGTGGAGCTACAGGTGTTTGTATTAATTTCATCAGACGCAAGCTTAATGTAAAAGCTCAAAAACATCATAAAATAAAAACTTTGGCAGAGTCGAAGTTGAATAGTATAAAGCAGTTAATATCAAAAGCATTGAATGATGCACAGATATCTGAGCAAGAGTTTAAGTTGATTTTGGATGAACTGGAGAGATACTATCATTTGAAAGAACAAAAGACACTTGAAATTAGCGAAGTTCAAAAAAAAGAACTAATGGAGCAGGGAAGAAAGGAAGCAATGGCAACCTTACAAAAAAGTCTGAAAAGTGTGTGATCAATTGTTTTAGTAATGTGTATGAGTATGATCCACCACCTTTGTATTCAACATAGCCCACCGGTCATCTTACTATAATGTATTAAGGAAATATATAATACGAAATAAATAAATAATGGAAATCAATTATCAAAAAGAAAACAATGTTTGCAAATTTATTAAAATTAGATTACACAATCCATGTAAAAATAAGACTATAAAAAATTCTAATTATTGCAGTTTGCATAAGTATCTATTGAAAAGTCATGTATTACCATGCTCAAGATGTAAAAAAGGTACAAGAGCAAAAAATAAAATTTGTGCTGATTGTGGTGGAGTTTCAGTCAGAATAGTGGATAAATTTATTGGAAATTTAAATTATAATGCTGAGTGTTTAAGATTTAGACGTATTCAGGTTTAATCACATGATGGCAAGTGGACCAGCTACACCACGATAAAAAAATTGAATCGGTTTAAGAAAAAATAAATCAAGTTATAAAACAATGAGTATAAATGTCGAATATATAAACGGTGAAGTTAATAAGATTACAGTGAAAGGTTTTCATCTATTGAATCATCAAGCCTGGCAAATTGTTGATAAGTTTATGTCGAGTGATTATGAAAAATTTACAATACAATCTCTTGTAGATTATTCTAAGTTTTCAAGGCCAGCTTTTACGCCTAATGAGGAGAGGGAAAATTTCGATTGGGCGCGCTGGGATGTGAGGGTAAATGAAATGGAGCGTATGAGGGAAGATGAGGATTCTGATGAGGATTCTGATTGGGATTCTGATTGGGAAAATGAAATGGATGAGATGGTAAATGATGTAATACAGCGACACCTAGAACAAGAACTAGCAAAGGGGATAGAAGCTCATACAGCAGCTGCAGCATAAATTATAACATGAACATGTTACAATTTAATAATGGTTCAAAATACATATTGTAGTTATAGTGAGAAGACGCTAAATAAAGATGCGACGAAGACGGAGTTCGTTTTGTTACCGAAGACACGTTTGACGAAAAAATGTTGATCATAAGCAAGGAGATTTATAACTCCGGCACATATCAAAATGTCGACGTGTTTTATAGGTACGACGCAAAAACGACGGGGCCGTTACTTATAAAAACACCCCGAATGCAGTCTTTTTTTGGCGTTAGAAATGTTACAGACCTTCTCTCCCGTCTGTTGGAAAAAACAAAAAGAAGAAATGGGACAGCAGGAAGATGATGTTTTGAAAAACGAAGAAGAAAAAGAGAAACAAACATATTCCATGCGCGTCCAAAAAAAACAACAAGGGTTTGCCGGCGGGCGGTAAAAAATTATTTTTTGTAAAGGAACCGTCTATGCCGGCGCGTACCCTTGAAATTAAAGAAGAAACTGGTTGTGCAAAAAGTAAAAGACTTTTTTTATAGCACGTTTTTAAAAGCCTTAACTCATTTTAAAAAACTTCCCGATTGAGAGGATATGAATTGTTTTAAAGATTTCACGTCTCTGCCTCCATCGTAATAATGGTTCAAAATACAATTCCCCAATGGGCCAGAAACCCTCGCTGCTCATCGTTCGTCAAAAAACCCCCGGCTATGTATTTTGCTATGGGCGACAAACGCGATTTGGTCCTGGCGGGTGATTGGGCGGCAAAACGCGATTCGGTCGGCAAACGCGATTCGGCAAACGCGATTCGGCAAACGCGATGAATTTTTAATTTTTTTTTTGACAAATATTGACCATGTTATGGTCAATTCTACAATTTTGATGATTTTAGGGTTTTTTGAATTTTTTGACAATTCTACAATTTTGATGATTTTATGTTTTTTTTGAATTTTTTGACAATTCTACAATTTTCGAAAAAAACGGAAAAAACGATTTTGGTCGGGAAAAAAAATCAAAAAAATTGAATTCGGTCGGGAAGCCTCACAAACCATATATATAGTAATCCCTCCTTTTTTGATGAAAAAGGGCATGATAAGTAGGGGAAAACTGCCCATTCCTATTCGATTTTGTGGTAGTACGCAAAAGAAGCGTATTAATAAGTTTTACTAGATCACTGATGAACATATTCGAAATTTCGACTCTATGCTTACACTATGTGAGTAATGAAAACAGTCAGTCAATGAAAACAGCTGTATCCTTGACCTGTTTAGTAAACAAATAAGAACTACTTACATGTCTTGTGACCCCACCTTTTCTGGTGATTTTTCAAGTGGAAAATTAGTTTTCTATATGAACATTATACTGCTGCATTATCCATACTTGAGTTGAATTTGCAGCAAATCATTAATATGTGACACTTTAACATTGGTGTCTATGGGGAAAATAATTAGTGGTATAATACCTAAAAACAGCTTTCTGAGGTAAATATTGCTCTGAGAGCTAAAAATAGCACACGTGGCAGCCGAACAGCATTCATTCAGCATTCAAATTATATACGTCAGCTTAAATAAATAGTACCTCCGGGTTTGCATGAACTGAATGTAATGAGAAGAACTGTCTTAAACTAAGACGAGCCATGTATGTATTAGGAGACCAACAGTATTGCAAATGAAAATATATCGATTGTGTCTGCAGAATTTGCCTTCTTTAACCTAATAAAACAATTGATCATATTTGGGGAAAAACGTTCTGGTTACGCATTGTTTTGGTTATTTGGTTTTACTTATAGAACGTGAAAACAACATTTTTATTGATTTATTATGCACAATTGTATGTAGAAAAAACTATTTCGAATGTTGTTTAGTGATTCACGATGTCAGTATATTATTACGTGTATTATTAATGATAAGACGAAATGAAACATGTTAAGACACCACTGGATTGTTATTGTGTTAGAATATAGCATATACAGAAATCTTGTTATCGTTATATCTCCTGTATTTATGATCGGATTCCATCAAAACTTTCAAAGTTTGTAAAGTTCAGGATCTAGTCGTGCAAGAACAGAAAGGTAGAGGGGCATTCCGCATCTGAACGCTATACCAGTTGACAAGATGCAAACATTCGCAAGAACAACTCCCGCCGGGCGCATTGTTTTCCCCATTTATATTCATTTTTCCTGCACTTTGTTATTCATGGCATGTTCATCTTATTCAGGTTGTGTTCGTTACACAAACCCCGCCGCATTCAGCACTTTCAGAGCTTTGATTTGGTTAAATATGCGATCAATCTGTATACTGAAATATGGCATTTATTGCACAAGTTATGTTGCAGTAATTAGTATTTTATTTACTCAATTATGGATATAATATAAATATTAAATAATACTGATAAAACCAAGGACGGATATATATGTATAACACGTCGATGTATAAAATAAACAAGAGGTCAATGACCTTGAAGCTCTACTGATAGGTTTTTGATAGCTAGATCAGCATTCCTATGAAGTTCCATGAAAATCCGTCAAGTAATTTCAGGAGTAGTCGCTACAAGTTTTCATTATATAACTCTGTAAACGAAGATGGCCGCTGGCGGCCATGTTTAACGTCCATTCAAAATAATTTTTGATAAGGATCAACATCATGTCATACTGATCATTTTAGAAAAAGTCCCATATCAATATCACTTTTGAAAATCTATTTTTAGCCATGGCGGGCATCTTGAATTTCCGGGTGCCCTGAAATTTTGCTAGGATCAATAAGACATCAGGAGCAACATTCCTGTGAAGTTTCATGGAAATCCGTCAAGTAGTTTCAGAGGAGTAGTCGCTACAAATTTTCTTTATATAACTCTATGTAAACAAATATGGCCGCTGGCGACCATGTTTAACGTCGTATCAAAATATTTTTTGACAAGGATCAACATCATTCCATACTGATCATTTTAGAAAGAGTCCCATATCAATATTACTTATAGTTTTCAAGAAGTACTCTCTACAAACTTGTTCATTAAAAATACATTTTCATATTTGGCGGCCATCTTGGATTTCATATCAACATGAATTTTTGCTAAAATCAACTAGACCTCATGAGCAACATTTCTGTAAAGATCAACAACCAAATAACGAACAAATCATATTTGATAATGTGTGTGTCGACAGAATCCACATATGTTCATATATTAACAATATAAAATACCTTGCAATAACAGAATAATATAATTATATGTATGAGCCATGCAAAATATCCGAAATTTATGTTAACATTCAATGAAAGCTTACCAGCATGTGATTTCATAAGATTCAGTATATACATATATGTATTGAAATAAAATGTAAAATATATTTCCCTTTGTTTAGATATTGTATATGGCATGAGAGAGAGAGAGAGAGAGAGAGAGAGAGAGATAGAGAGAGAGTGAGAGATTTTGCGAATGTGAAAGAAAGGGATGGTCTCATACCTTAATAACCCAAATGTATTTTGATCCATTTTGAAGAATAGTATATAGCAATTTAATGCAGGAATTACATGTATACTATATAGTGTCTGAAATACTGTTTTAGAATATTCAATTTAAAAGAAACCACGATCAGAATTATATAGTGTGTGTAAAGGAATATGAACACCAATATTTGAGAGTTCCTAGTACAATGGATACTATAAAGTCTGAGTTTTGCGTGGTTGGGCATAGAGGAAATAAATAATTATATAGTATTGTATTAAAAAGCAACACAAAATCCAGCATACAGAAGCATTATAAAAACAGAGAGAATGACAATGGACATGCCAAGAATTGTAGTATCACTATTTTACAAATGTAAGAAATTGGAATCGAAGGCCACACATGACCAGTCAGTAATTGTAGTTGGGGCTACTTTTAAATAGCGAACAGGTAGTTACGGAATCAACTTCATACATTCACACACTTTAAAACACAACACTTTCATGGATATTTACTCATTTAGAAGTAAAGTATGCGATAAGAAACATAATAGGGTTGACAATAGGAGTATAACCTACCGCATTTGAATGGTCAATGGCAATTTGATACTGAAATTTAAATCGGCTTCTAGTGTCAATCGGCTTCTAGTGTCATTTTTACCCAGTTTCATTTTCCTTCCAGTGTAAATAAATAAATATCCGCCAGACTATATCCTTTAACAAACCAGGTTAATATGAAGTATAAGTAAAACACAGGATGATAATATACATATTAATACGACACATTAAACGTCATTCGATCGTTACCAGCCTTGGGCAGATATGTGATTTAAAATAATGTTCGGATCCATTTGAAAACCAGCTACATCAGATGAGTATCGCCCAGCATATCGCCCAGTTATGACCCTTGATTCATGGAATGAACGTTATTGTTAGCTCTCTATCATCTTTATCTCTTCCGTCAGATCTTTAATTAACCTTTTCAGATTGTTGATGTCAGTGAAATCTCTAGTTGTTAGTGTTAAGTTAACTAACCAGCTAGGTCAGATAAGTAACACCAGAGTTAATGCCAGTTCTTTATTGAAAAATGCTTTTTATTTATTCATTCACACTTTAGCACTGTTAAAAAAGCAAGGGAAGTTACATCACAAATATAAATCTGTTGACAAAAGGGCTACCGCCTTGGAATGGTTTAAACCAGGTTATATGGTTCAAAACCCCCACACTTGTCCTATTCTCAGTCCAATAAAACGGGACGGAGTACATAAAGAAATCCCCACAAGGCTATATTCCCTAACAAACTAATCGATATGTGCAGATCGTTAATTGTATAACGTTTTGAGAGCGTATGTCATATATTGTTCATGAATACCGGGAAAGCATGTGTTCATGTTCAAGTCACAGTGACCTTGACCTTTAACTTACTAACCATATAGTGCAAAGGGTGGTTGTCATGACCGGGTCAGCGTGAGCTTTCCCTTTGATCTACGAACCCAAAAATTAGGAGGCGTTATTATTTTACCACGGGTATAATTTGTATAAATATTTCAAGTTATAACACTTATAGTTTACAAATAAAAGCGCTGAAAGTTTTTAACAGAGTTGGGTCATTTCCAGGTCAATTTGACCTTTGTAGTTGATCTACTAACCCTAAAAGGATGATCTACTATCCCCAAAGGAATAAGCTTCCTCCTCTCACCTAAGTATCTATATCAAGTTTCATGGGCGTATGCGCTATATTTCCAAATTTATCAGGCGAATTGCATATGTAAATATGGAGTCATGCCAACCCTGACCTTTAATCTACTAATCCCAAACGCGACATGATTACTCCTCTTTTCAAAGTAAATGTACAGTTGAAGTTATCGCGCGAAATGTTTACATGAGGTCCCGGTTGCAACATGGTGGTATTTTTTCTAAGGATAATGCTGTTTGATGAGCACATATGTTTATTTTCGAAGTTATCGCACAGACTGACCTTTGCTTGATCTGCTAACCAAAAAGCAATAGACTTCCAGGGCAATAAACCCATGAAGGTTCATGAGTATGAACATTATAATATACTTCGTGATTATCGCGGAAAAGTGTATGTCCGTATTAATGCCCATATGATGTTCTGGGGACCTTGGCATATGATCTGCCGACATCATAATCAATAGGGATCGTCTCATTAATACTGATATTATATATAATGTTTAACCCTGCCTATACCCTTAATGACTTATTTGATCGGAAAATAAAACTGAAATAGACGGACAGCGCCATACCATACCACTAAGATGCTTACTGCCATATTCTTATACCTGCCATCTCGTAAATGTACGCTTATATCATATATGGTCTGTAATTGTCACAAAATGTCACGGGTAGAGCGTATTGGTCGTACATAGCTCTTGTAAGCAGCTGTTAGTTACACCCCAATTCAAATTCACAATATCCATGATATATTCAGGTAACACGTAAAAGCGTGCACATTGTAAGTGGCCGCATGAGGGGCCGTTTAATAAGTTTAGTTTTGTGCTAAAGCATGTAAAAGTATAGGTCTATCTCATTAAACGGCAAAATTGTGTAAGGGTCCTTTCGTGTAGATTTTAATACTGCGAATTTAGCCACGTATGTCACGGACTGAACGGGGGAAATAATAGTTTGGGCGTAACGTTTGCTATAAAATCCATTGTCTTCTAGTTCTGGCCGGGATTGCTTGATAGTTGCTTTGTTTGGAGCTGGAGTTGGACGGCTAAATTCACAGGCAATATGTGTCAGTATTTATTTTATTAACTTTTATCGTACATTTGTATTCAGTAGGCGGTGCCATCTTGGTTGACGGTTACGACATCCGGTTAGCTCTGATGTTTCTCAAACATTAACTTGACACTAGCATATGATTTTGAAGTTACTTTATTAGATGTAATTATTGTAAATGATCATTAATTGTAAAATAAAATTAATTTGATAACGTTGTATAATAGGTACATTAGTTAACGTTGGCGTATAACTCAGTGATTGTAATACACGATTGAAATGATAACAGTGTATAGTAGGTGCATTAGTTAACAAAGAGATGATTGACTAGTATAAATGTTCGACGCGTATACATAGCGTTGTATAATATGGGTATTAGTTGACATACATGTGTGCATGCATAACTCAGTGATTGTAATACAAGATTGAATTGATAACAGTGTATATTAGACGCATTAGTTAACAATGAGATGAGTGACTAGTATAAATGTTCGACGCGTATACATAGCGTTGTATAATATGGGCATTAGTTGAAATACATGTGTACATGCATAACTCAGTGAGTGTAATATACGAGTGATTTGATAACGTTGTATATTACATGTATATGGGGCATTGCTTAACAGCGACGTACATGGCGTATACATGGCGTTGTAGAATATGTATACATTGCTACTCATCATTAGTACAGCTTACATATATTTATTAAATAATGATTTGTTTGGGTACTGATAATTATGCAAGATGTTTATGTTTATCAACCGACATCTTAAAGGTATGTATAATTACAGCCTTAGCCATCCAGGGTTGGATTTAAGCCATCCAGGTGTGGATGTAAAAAGAAATATAAAAAAGATCGGACAGGGAAAGTAGCATTCAAGGAAGACAGTCAACCACAAAACACAGAAACAAACATGGAAACAGACAAACAAGAAGGCAAAAGTAATAATAAAAGGTAAACGACATCACAAACACAAAAGGGTTGACAATAGGGCTACCGCCTTACAACGGTCAGTGGCAAAGTAGGCCACTGGGGGTTTAAACCGGTTCTAGGGTGCACCAAACCTCACACTTACCCTACTGTCATCCCATTAAAACAGGACAGTGTAAATAAAGAAATCCCCGCCATGATCTAATCTCTAACCAACAAGGCAGCATCAATAGGCAATATAAGTAAAACACAAATATGCTCGTGTAAATATAATACAAAAAAGAAAATAGCCTAGAAAGCCACAATGAAGGTACTCCATGACTTGGCAGAAGCCAGAGCAGTAAGAGAATAAACCATTAAGGGCACGACAAGAAACATCATGGACACACATCAAACGCCACCGTCCCAATGGGCTTTAGGTAGGCGTCATTATAGGGTCCACAGCCTGTCCGGTCTTCGTACAATTAAAGAGGAAAGCATAGTGGCGAACTGTAAAAGGGTCCACCACCAAGGTTGCAGTACGTTGCAAAATGATAGGATCAAAACCTCTTTTGATAAACTTTTTAACAAGTTTAACAAAGATAGTATGAAAGTGATCATGACCAAGAATCTTACGAAGTTTATAAATCACATCACCATAGAAGTCAGGTTGTGTTAGTCCTTGTCGCAGAAGAGTCCTTAAATTACTTTTATATTTGGTAAGAAGATCAGGGTTACGATAATAAAATTTTGCAAAGGTTTTAGTAAACGAAGTTTATAGTAACGGTAACCCTGATTGAGTAACTTTTTAATTATACAAAGATTACGAATTAGCCACATTTAGGATATGTTGTTTTAATTCATTAGTATTCATGTTTGTTTATTTATATGCCAAAACAAAAAAAAAACAACGTTAATGCCCATCACCATATCCTGTATTTATTTTCATAAATGTACAAGTGAACCAAGATCAAGTCAGTATATTGCAGAGACGTCCCTGATGAGAGGAAATGTCGCGAGGTAGTATCTACGTTACTTAATTCAAGTGTCACCGTTGATTTACAAGTAGGATCTAGGATATATGCTATTATATTTCACTCTGCTGGATAGGATGTTGTTGATAGCTGTAGACGTTTTAACAAATTTACATGACAGCAGTCATTGTTCATCGACACGGAACTGTTATTTAACGGTAAACACATATATCAAACAACGGCTTTAGCATTATTACGTTTGAGCAAGGTACAAGTCATACAAAACGAACTGATATTGTTTAGTTTATATCATTCGTCAGTATTTAACAGTATCTCAGGAGAATGCAGATACTTCATGTTACACTATTCGTTTGTCTTTATTATTTGTCTCAGGTATGTATACTATTTCTTATAATATATTAACATCATTTTAGGTTTTAACAGATTTAGAGAGATAGTCTAGATAGTTTACTTGTTTTTCTCTTAAACGAAGACTATACGAGAAACACTTATACAAGTAAGGTGAATCAAGAACAAACAGAGGAATTTCAGATTATTCTGGAATCTGATAATTTCTTTGAAAATATGCGCAAGCTTACGTGCGATACTGCTGTTTATTATAGTACTATAACTATTAAAATTCAATGCAAACCATCATGCGATAACATCATGAATGTCTGTACACCTATTTTGGAGTACTGATGTTACTGATATCTTGTTTTCGTACATGTTAACGCTACCGTGCACCTATCATGCTTACATGTTGCGAAAACTGTCGAGTTCGTCTGACGAAACTTTGCATACTAATTTATTGGACCTCACAACTGGATATACTTTAAGCCCAACAAGGCAAGGACATCGATGCCAAAGTAAAATCCGTAGACGACACACGTATATTCTAATGTGACTATAATGTAATGCACTGGATAACGTCTCAAAGTTGAGACCGTAAAACGCCCGATTGTTTAACTGTCTGAAAATATAATTACGTCACATGACGACAAACTACCCCATTGGATGACGTCGACAAAATGCAGGCACCCATGAATTTGAGTGTTTATAGAAAATTAGTGTTTACTCTACAACCAGTCAGTTCAAATACTTACACCAATTATTTTTTAAAGATTTTATCGCCGTCGCTCTAAACGGTTAAGAGAGTGACATATATAGAGGCTATCGAAAAAGCTATGGTAAACACTAAGCCGTATAGAGTTTATGAAAAGAAATCTCCACCATTAAAAAAACGTGGTCGGTTGCTACGCTTCTTTTATTTCGGTCGCTCCGTTCCCTCCCTTTCGGTATCTTAATGGTGGTGATTTCTCTTCAAAGCCTTTATCCTATATACGATTAAGTTTAATATTTCTGGCTCTTAAATACAAAAGCATTAACACTGAGATAACCATGCTCAGATTTTAGCCGTAAAACGAAATTCCCAGGCCGTCAAACCACGCAAATACCGTCCCAGATTGAAGATCCTAACAAGGTTATCTCTTAATTGACTGTCACACAGAGAAGTTTCAGAGAGAGAGAGAGAGAGAGAGAGAGAGGGAGAAACGTTTTTGTGGACCTAGTTGTGGGTTTTGACTGTATTGTATGTAATACATGTGTATTGACATGTGTACCGAATAATAAGAGTCAGCTTTATCTGACGACAAGTATGTGCAACAAATCACTATAATAAAGCAGCGAGAAAGCTTATACAGTCGCAGCTGACAGAGATAAAATACATTGAAACATAAATCATGTTTGATAAAATACATCTGAATCACAGTTTCGTGTTTGTTGAACATATATGCCCTGTTATTAGAACAATTATGGTAGCGATATTTTGTCAGATTATTTACATGAAGATGTACTCGTAACTGAGCATATTATTTATTTACACAGGCGGTTCCTCCCCCCGGAGGTGGCGCTCTTGAGGGTTATTGTATTGACGATAAAGACTGCAAA